>JBAMDO010000232.1:0-85408 GCA_037074765.1 Mansonella perstans | reverse complement strand
GAAAACATATTTAACCTAAAGAATTTGAAATATTTGAAAATTGTTAAATAAAAGTTTGTTTGCTAATTTGTGACATAGAAATTCAAGCACCAAAGTTACAACCTGCCTTTACTTTTTCTCCATTTATGCTTTAATTTCATCTAATTCAAATTGAATACCAAAACAACAACAAATAGCAACATTTCCTCGTATAATTTTTGTAATAGACAAACACGCTTTTATTTAATTATTTTTAATTTTTTTACGCATTCCTTTTGCTTTATATCATTGATTGTGGAGAAAAAAAAAAACACGTAATAGATGGAGGTAGAGAGAGAACGAGAGAGAGGAAAAGAAAGAGAGGTCACTTAAATTGAAATGGGTTTACAAATTCAAGAACTTTTCGCAATAAGTTTAAGGATATTTTGTGTTTGCTCCATTTTATATAACACTTCAACAAATGGAAATATAACACCACTTACTTTAATAGCGACAAAATATTTTACGACGTAGTTATTTTCAGGCAGTTACACTTTTCTTTCATTTTTTTTTTATTTTTTCTTTTTTTTCCATTTTTCTTTCACTTTTTTTCTCTTTTTCTTTTACAAATACAAATACGCTTTGCTATCCTTTTTTTCTTTAAATAAATGAACAATTAAAATTTAAATGGATAAATTGAACAGGAAAAGAAAAAAGAAAATTTCGATTTTTAGTAATGACAAAGATTTTTTTTTTTTTCTTTTTTTTGAAAAATAAGTAGGAAAAAAGAAAAAGAAAATGTTATTATCTATGAAATGAGAGAAAGAAAGATAATATTAGAGAAGTGGTAAAAGTGCGAATAAAAAGAAAGAATCTGAAAGCTGTAGGAATTTTTCAAAAAAAAAAAAAATTTGATTTTTTTTTGAAATTGGATATATTTCCATGTTAAAAAAAAAAAAAAAAAAAAAAAAAAAAAAAACAATTAGTAGTAGAAGAAACAAATAAAAAAGATGTAATACATAACTTTTCAGCAAAAGTTTTTGTCATTTGTTGCTTTATCATTAACCAACATTTATTCAATTAACAATTGAATATGAAAAAATAGTTTAGGGAATATTGGTTGAAATATCATCTATCATTTATTTATTTATTTTCATTCAACGGATAAACAACAAAAAAAGCGAAAACTTCTTTCATCAACTTTTTCTGATTTTATTTGCCTTTTCAAAGCCGTATGCAACATTAGCAATGAATGGACGAATTTTTTTTATTTGTATGAGTTTTTTTGCAAAATAAAAATTTTCACGTATCTTTTCATGCTAATTTTAAAGTAATTAAATTTTTTTTTGCTTTTTCTCAGTAAGAAATTGATCGTTAAGTTCTGGAAAGTCTTTAGGTTTTTTTGCTTATTTTTTATTTTGTATGTCTTATTTTATTGTTTTTTCTTTTTTTGTTTTATTTATTTGCTTGTTTGTTTATCTTTCCTTTCAATAATCAGTCATTTCATCACGAATAAGATATTATAGCGATTGATTTTCCAGTTAATGTTGAGGCAATTCGAGTATCGGTAATTGAAGTGAATGTTGAATCGAAAAAGTATTTTTATCGAATGTATCGAGTATTATTGATTTCATGTTTTGGATAAAAATAGCATGAAAAATAAAAGGAGAAATACAATATTTGAGTGATTCGTTTTCTTTTTTTTCTTTTTTTAAATTTTACTGAATTGTTTTTGGAACTTGGCTTGCACAGTTATTCCTGAAATATTTTTACGAAACATTATTATTAGCATCATTATTATTTCTTATTATCCTATTATTGATTACCTAACAATTCATGAATAACATTGTAACTAAATGAACAAAAAAAAAGAAAGCAGTCTTACAAATTTGTACATTATGTAAACAGATTATGTTTTAAATGATAATTTGACAAATTTTTGATGTACTATCAACGAATTTTTCAACAATATCGCATTTCAAATGTCAATTTTTACTTATCATTTATTGGGTTAGATTGTCTTTTTTTTTCCAATATTATAAGAATTAAAACTTAGCTAAAGGATCAGAAAATCCCATAGCTTATAGATAGCCTATTTGGCTGCTTCGGAAAATAAAAAAAAAATCTTTGGTAGGAATTAGATTACATTGAGGCTTGAAATTGATTATCATTAATTTCTTGTAATTATATTCATTATATGTTTGATTTTATTTTGTTCGTTTTATTTTTAAAGAGTAAGAAGAAAAAGCATTAATGAGAAAAGAGAGAAAAAAAATTTTATAATTTTTAACGATCATCATCCTTTCGGATTGCGATATTGCAGGAATTCTGAATGAAATTTTACAACGTAACAATTTTTCATATATCTGTTCTTTTTATTTAAAAGAAGTGAAGAAGGATTAGTTGTTGGAAAGAGTAGGAGGAGTAAAAAGAGGTAAATGAAAGGTGAAATGTAAAATGTTTGTGCAATAATAATAATAATTATAACAAATTTTCTGATACATGTTAAATCGATAGAGACTGAAAGTTTTGGTAGCAGCAAGGTTGTAAAGTGCAAAAAGATGATATATTGGGATAAATATATATTAAGGGATAGGTATAACAAAGGGAATTAATCTCGGGAGGAAGAATTGTTGGGAATGGGCGGGTGAAAATGGAATGAAAATGAAAGGAGAAAAGAAAGAAATAGAATGATTATATAATAGAATTTTAAAAGTAACATTTTAAAGAAGGGAAAAACAATAGGAAAAATGTTGCCATTTTAGGTAGAAAAATTGGCCAAGAAAGTGTCAGAAAAACCTCGAAATTGAAGAATGAACCTTGCTTATCATCATTGTATTTCAAAAAAGCTCTTTCTTAATTTGAACAATTTCAAATTAATTTTATTAATTTGCCTTAGCCTTTTTTTTTTTTTTTTTTTTTTAAACTATTTGATGTATTTGATGATTATTATGACAGTATTATATTCACTAATAGGTTTTTTGTTTCATTCAAAATGATACCAACTTTTCATTCTCGATCTAACTTATTCTCTTTTCAATTTGTCTGATCCATCAAAGCTTGATAAATTGAAAAACATTCGTCTACGTCTGACTAATCTCTTGCCACCTTTTTAAAAAGCATACTTTCCTTCACTGTGTTTATTTTATTGCTCGCTCTTATTTCTTTTACTCCTTACATCCTCTTGTTAAATTAACATACAAACTAAACATACATATACATACACATTCACACATACACATACATTTATATACACGTGCACACACATACACACACATACACATACATAACAACCACATGCATTCACTGAAAAACTAAATGCTAGCAAGTTTAAAATTTCGATAATAACCCCAATATCATTAAAACTGTTGTGCTAAACTGCAACACACACACACACACATACACATGCATACACATACATACATACACATACACACATACATACATATATACATACATACACATACAGGCATGTATACATATGAATTACTTGCAAACAAGATAAACATCACGAAATAAATCATCGAGATAGACTAGTGGGTTAGATTGAGATGTGTTGCATTCACCTGCATGCTTAACAATTGCGTCGTTAAATAAGCAATGGAGATAAGAATAGAGAAGAAATGCGTGACATAAGAGTATTATTTAATTGTCCGGTTTATAACTGATATCGATCCGGTTGGTTTCATCTCATTGCTCAATGATGTCCATAAATTTTTGTCCAAAATCATTTTTGTTATTTTCATCTTATATACATTATTATCATTTTTGTTTCACTATCTTCTTACTATATAGTATCATCATCATCACCAATTATCATTATTTTCATAATGATCATCATTATCATTACTTATTATCATTACTATCACTATTATCATTATTATTTCATGAAGCAACAATCCCTAGTAGTAGTAGTAGTTAACAAACATCTTCAAAAACAGTTCTTTGCTATTTTTTTTTTTTTTTTTTTTTTTTTTTTTTGACAAATTGACTTCTTCTTTCCAATAAAGCATAATGGATTATTTAATTTTAATCTGTAAAAATTAAAAAATTTCCAAATCGTTTCAACATTCATCAAATGAGAACTTTTATCATTAAATGGTACGGACAGTATTAATTTGAAGATGAACTTTTTTTTTTTGTTAATTTGATCAATCAATCTATTAATATTTACCCTAAATTACAAGATCACTTTGCCATTCCTATAGCTTACTTCGAAATAACTATATGAGAGTTTCCATCATTCACTGGTATATCTGCATTAATTTAGCTTCTAAAATGTAAAGAAAAAAAAAAAAAAAAAAGTGCAATTGTTCTTTATTTCTTGAGACATTATCTTGATTGTTTAATTTTGATTTTCATTTCTTGTCCAATTTTTATGTTGTCTGTTCAGCTTAAATGGTTTAAAATTTGTAACAGCGTTAAAGCCATCGTAATAATCTTAACAAATGATAGAAATTCATTTCAAAATTATCAAATAAACCATTTAGGCTGAACATGGAAGATCAAGTTACGAATGAATTTTAATTAAATCGAATTGGTCGAAAAAAATTGCGAATTACCCTTTTTTTTTTTGCTTTGAAACATTTAAACAAATCAGTTAATGTGTAATGAATGTAATTTTGTTCTTTTTCGAATAATTTAATTTATTTTGTCATACAATTTCAGCTGTTTGTCATTGCATTATTCCATTAACTTGATAAATTGGCTCCGAAATTTCACCTGAATTATTAATCATCACAATTTAATTCCTGCTTAAAGCTTTATAATCACTTAGCAATGTCAAGTGTTCAACAAGTTGTCGGAAAACAAAAAAGATGAGAAAAAGAGCGGAGAAAAAAAATTTTCATTTATTGTATTGATTGTGCGAAATGGAGATGTTTTCTTCCAAGTACTTTGAAACATCTGAATTCTTCTGAGATTACATAATGCTATGATTTAAAATTTTTTTGTTTATAATTATTTTCTTCGCTCAACAACTTACTATTACTGCTCGGTTACAATTCTAGATCATATGAAATTCATCGAAATAGTTGTTTACTTTAAAGTTAACTAGATACCTTAACATAGTTTCAGAAATAAGCATTTCATTATTGTTGTCTCTTCACATCTCTTTAAGTTATCTCCAAATGTCAATCAAACATATTTAAACAAAAAAAAAAAAATCAAATATTTGTTCCTTCAAGATGCTTGCATTTAGCTATCACAAATTATTTCACAACTTTTTTAATTCATATCAGAAAAAACTTTTCTTTTTTGTTTTTTCCATTTGAAAGATGATGATATTTTATAAAATTTGCAAAATTTATTTAACTCAAATCCAATGTTTGTAGTTCCGCACCCTTCCTTTCCTAGCAAATGAATTAAATTTCAAATTTAGTTTATTCCGCAGCCTCCCTTTTCTATCCAAAGTTTTAGCTAGTAAAAAGTATTACTAGCCTCGTATTATTATTTAAATTAATTATTGTTGTTGGAAAAAGAAGAAAATGAGCAACTTTTCCATTTTTATAACGATCATTTTTTGATTAAAATTTTTTTTTGACAAACTTATTACAGAACATAATACAACAATCGTTGATAATAATTTTAGCTTTTCTCATCTGTTATTGCAATTTCGACGTTGTTTATTTTATGTTTTGCAATTTTAATACCTTTTTTCAATGCTTTTTTTGCTCTTTTATTTGCAGAGGGAAAATGAATGAAAATATTAATGTTTGGAATAAAGAAAGGAAGAAATATTTTCAAAATTTGAAAACTGCCAAAAATAAAAAGAAAAAAAAACATTCAATGATTGATAACATTTCCTATTGATGTTTTTTTTTTTATTTTGTCACAATTATCGAAGTTTTGAGAAAATTTTCCAATTTCTAAAAAATATTTCGTTTTTCAATAAAAGAAGAATATGAAAATAAGGGTAAAGCAAAAATGATGCAAATATGAAATGAGATGGGATCGAAAGAAACATTTCAGTGATGCTAATTACTTCCATATTTCATCGCTTTTTTTAACAGTTTTTTCTCTTTTCATTTTTTTTACTCATTTTACTTTTTAATTAGATCATTTATTTACTTTTACCTTTAGCTTCATTAATTAATGAGCGGCAAAAATTATTGTTTTGTTAACAAAAATTATTGTTCTGTAAAAAATCTTTGATGCCATAGAAATTTCTAATAGCAAACAAAATTTACTTCTCTTTTTCTTCTTTCAAATAGCACAACGAAAATTTTAATATTCGCAAAATTTTAAATATTTTAATTGTTTTATCCATTCTTATGTTTCGCTTGTTTCATACTTTTTACGCTTACTTAATTTTACTTAATTAAAAATGCTTAATATAAGTTTAAATATGTATAGACTAATGTGAGGTGTTGAGAACTGAGCATCAAAAAAAGATTGCCGAAACTTCTTACGTAATATTCTTGATTCATCATTCAGTTGTGATATTTTAAATTAGTAATTGTAACAAAGAGGTTTTCAAAATAGTTTATTTTTTGGAAAGAAAATTGAAAATGGATTTATTTTTTAAGAAAATTACAAAATAAAACAGTATGTGCAATAATGACAATATTAATTACACAAATGAAAGTAATTGTAACAAAGAAGCAACCATTTTATTGATTAGCTTAATGACGGAAAAGTAAAACTAAAAGTGAATTTCCCTTAATATTTTATCATTTAAAAAAAAAAAAAATTCGGCAAGTTAGTTTTTTTGCGTATATATGAACTGTGGACTTATATGAATTTCAACAAATATTTCAAATGATAATTTTAACTTTGAAACTGATTTTAATTTGTTTTGCTATTACGTGGCTCATTGCTTGTTATTTAGCTCAATCATGCTTTATCCATGTGTATTAGTCGGTCAAAATAAAATTTTTAAGATATCATTTCTGGTTTATTGTCAGATATGATGTATTTGTTGATTTAGATTACTTCATAATAAATTTCCCTAACAAGTAATTGCTTGATCATTTAGTTTTTTTTGTGAAATTTATTGTCATTTGTGAAATTCATTTTGATTTTTTATTTTGACTTCCTTTGTGAAGCTTATTGTTATCCAAGAATATTTGCTCAATTTTTAAACATTTACAAATTAAAATTTTATAGATAAAAAATATTTTAAATTTAGTGAACCGCTAAATTTTAGCCATTTCATTTTCAATTACTCTTCTAATTTACAATGTGCACCTTGTAATTAATTCTATTCCAGAACATATTTTGGAAATCGGCAACCCTTTTATGTCTTCCTGATTACCTTTGTTCTGCCACATTTGCTAATTCATTGTACAAAAAAATAAATAAATGAACAAAAAACTAAAAAAAACTCATTTTCCCCTTTCTTTCAAATAATTAAGTGCTTGAAATTTTATAAAAAAAAAAGTAAATTGAAGGTTTGAAATTAATAGGAGTGAAATTTTTATTGATAAATTCTTTCATTAAATGTTATGAAAAAGGATACATGATATGAAATGATGTGAATTTGAACAACAATATCATCATATTTTCTAAACTGTCCAAATTTCTTCAACGTCGCAACTATATCATTTTTCATTTACTATTATTTTTATGCAGAAAAAATGTCACAGTTTTTGGTCTTTCTATTTGCAGCGAAAACATTTAATGTAAGCATTGTTTGTTTTGACGAAATTAAAAAAGCTTCACCACTGGGAATATATGAAAATTTTTTGAAGAGACGGTGAAAAACTAAAAACTATATTTAAGTTAATTTAACAATTTTTTTCCAAAATGATTGTCACTTGGCACAAGGCCAGTCAATGTTTAGGAACCAAATTTTGTGTTTTTTTTTTTTTTTTTTTTTAGAAATTACTATTACTAGTAAAATGATACATCATAGATGCATACGTCTATATGAGACGATGTAATAATGCATATTTCTCAAATTTAATTTTAGAATCCACGATAAAAAGTGAAATGAACTGTAGAAATTATTGCATTAAGAATAAAATAACTAAAGAATTTTATAAATGATACAGTAAAAGCATGTAAATTATTCGAGTGCAAAATTGATTTAATGAGGTGGAAATTTTCCATACAAATTAATTGATTTTTCCTGCTGTTAAAATAAAAAATATTAAACAAAAAAAGAAATAAATGTTGAATAGATTGTTTTCTTTGAAATTTATTTATAAACTTATTGATTACTTATTATTTATATCGTTTAAAAAAAAGAAAATTCATTGATCATTTATTTCGTCATTTCTTCACAATTCTACTATCAGTATTTTATATTATTGTTACTGTCATCTAATTCTTTATTATTATTATTATCAATATCAGCTTTTAAGAAAAGAATGATAGCATATATATATATATATATATATGTCTTTTTCCTTCCCTTCTTTCTATCTTCTTTTCTTCTTCGAATCTTTCTTTGATCAGTGTCTCTAAAAATTAATTCATTTATATTAAATTTTCGAAATTTCGGAGTTTGTAGAAAATGGGAATATATGGTAATTGTTGTCATCCCAGTTTTAATTACGATATCCAATTAAGATATAATGCCATCCAATGAATTTATTGAACATCAAAATATTCATAATGCAATTTTTTCATCCCTTATTTTAATTAAAATTCGCAATACATTAAATTAATTTAAGTCATCACTTCAAAAATTGTCGAACCATTTTTTACTAACTGATTACTTTTCCAACTATTCTTTTTTTCTATAATAATAGAATATAAATATCTCGTTGATATTAATAATGAGGGAAATAAAAAACAATTTACCAAAATAAATCAACAAACTTTATCTTGATAAATTCATCTCAAAATTATTTATCATTTAATTATGCTAATCAAATTAATCCTAAGATTAGTCCCTGAAATAATTTTATCCTTAATATTTATTACAAGTTCATCCTAATCCTAATTTTTACATCAATAATTATATTTAAGTATTGGTTTCTAAAAATTTTTCCATTATTAGCATACTGCGCGAAATTAGCCAAATATCTCAAATAAAAATATCAATTTTTCCTGAAAGATGAAAACATATTACTCAACAACCAATATATGGCAACTTTATTTATATGGAAATAATAAGGAAAATAGTGAATTCATTGATTTTTAAATTCTGTACAAAATTTCTTTTTTACGAATTTTACACAAAATTTAAAAGTCTAATTTCTTAATATGATAGCGTGATAATTTCATGAAAACAATAATTCTATATGTTTACTATTCACATATCTACTCAGTCCATATTTGCCGTCTTTTTGAAATATTTGAAGAAAAAAAAATTGTTGCAACTATACCTATCTCTATCATCCACCCATTTATCTATCTATTCATCTCTCTGTTGATGTTTTTCTCTTTCCCTTTTTCTTTTTTAGTAGTAATTTCATATGTATTGATTTCTTATTAAGTGTGTCATTTTAAGCTTAAAAATAAAAAAAATAATTTTACAAGCTTCTTCGGATAAAATTTGAGCTATATACTAGACAGTTGTTAAATTAAATTAAAATGCTGCAAATGTAGACCAATAGAACCATTAGCACCACTACAGTAACTTTACCAAATCATACTGTTTAAATACAAGCTAGCCAAATGTTTTCTTTATCTCGCTGAAATCTTTTTTTTTTAAGCCATTTGATCCAATACTTCCTTGCTTTTATTTTCTTCATTTTGCGAAAAATCAGTGAGAAACTGCGGTAACTTTTTATCTTCATAATCATCAGCAGTTAATTACAATCAACTACAAATCCTTTTTTATTTATCTTTTTTCCTTTTCCTGTTGTCATTGTAAGAAAAACAAAGTTGTAATTTTATCACCATCAAGAATAAGAAAATATTTTATCATTTCATTTTCTCTTTTCCTTTTCCTTTTTTTTTTTTTTTTTTTGAAATTAAAGCAAATCAGGAATTTGTCATTATGTCATTTCGATAAGTTAAAAAAAAGGAAACAAATTATAGAAACAAAACAAAAAAAGAAGATGAAATATCTATTACAATAATACAACAATGATCGATGATGATCACAGTGTAAAATTCATTTTTTAGCTAACCATTTGTTTTCTTTTCTTTTTTTTTTTTTTTTTTTTTATTCTTTAAAAATTATTAAATTATTTAAAAAGTGAAAATTAAAATTTTCAGTAAGCTAATGCCAATATTTTTCAAATAAATTCACAATTCGATTGATTAGTACAACGATATAATCTTTTTCCATCTTCTTTCCCAATTCGGTTATGCATTTCCGGTTAGCTGGCAGAATTTTTCATTTTTACATTTTCAATGAATACTAAGTTGATTTTATTGACTAACTTCAATATGCTATACGTTATTTGGAAGGGATATATATTATTTTTGAAAATATCTCGTTTTAGCTTATTACAAAAAATTAAAATAACCTTTGCGAATTATTCATTAATGACAACATACGTATGTGCCGGATTCAATGAAATTTTAACTGTTCAACGCGGAAATAAACAAATGAAATAACGATTCGTCCATTTTGTTACTTACTTTGTTAGTTACTTAGCTTATTAATAATTAACTCAGTTATTTAGCTATCATATGCGAATATATGAAGGGAGCCAGAGAGAAAGAGAGAGAAATGAAGAAAGAAAGAAAGAGGATAGACGAACAATTACTGATAATATTTAAATTTATTTGCATTATTTTTATTAAAATTTCCTATTTCATGCTATGTTTGCACAATTTTTTTAGAATTTTATAAGCATTTTACATCAGAAAACACCGTTTTCAGTTAATTTTTGATTGTCCAATGTTTTTATTTCAACTTTGTTGATACCATTTCTTTGCGCTAACGGATGAAAATTTTCCTGATAGTTTATCTTTTTCTTTTTCTTTGCGTTTAGAATTTCCTTTCTGGTTACTCCGAAAAATTTCCACTTCACGGATTTTTAAATAATGAATAAGTAGTAATAAAATTTTAAACTTTGATACTCAGAAGATTAACATCTTTTTGAATTTCCCATTATAGCATGTAACTACTTTAGCAAAAAAAAAAATTATTCTTTGAATTTTCCCTTCTAGAATCCGTACGGCCAATATAAAATTGAAGATGGCCTGGTTTGTTTCACTGTTGAAAACTTTTTGTTTCATCTTACATGTAAACAACTTAATTCGCTTACTACTTGGCTACAATTTTTTTTTTTGGAAAAAATCATTGAAATGGAAATCTCTGTAACAATCAGTTAACAGTTTAGGTTTTTTTGCAGATGGGAATCACCAAGGAGAAATATTTAATGAATTGATGTAGTTCTTGAATAATGGTATAACAACTAACTTATAATGCTCCAGCAACCAGTATCACGGGAATTACGCTCATTTCATTCACTTTCGCGTTTTTCCGGACCCCGTGCATTAAGCAGGCGTCCAAGTTCTAGACGCCATTTGCAAAGACGCCGCAGAGCTACTGAAGCTTATATTGATGATTCCCAGGTATCTTTTATTGAACAATATGCTAATTATTTTTAAAGCCATAAAGAAAGCATGCACTAATAAGCAATAAAAGCAAACATCGGAGGAAAAGTGATAAGATGATTTTTAGCCCCCATAAACACAAAAAAAAAACCTAGTTCATAATATATATTTATCCACAAGAAATCAGTAAATTGCAGAAAATATTAAAGATGTAAAAAAAAAGAAGCCATAAATCATCTATTCACCTCTAGCATCAAATTACTTTAATCATGATTATAATACAGATTCAAAAAAAAGAAATTCTTGATAAACTAATTTCAGCTGCTCTCAGCACCGGAACCTGGCCCATCAACAGAACACAGAAGTTTATTGCTTCAGAAGAAAACTTTCTCGTTATCTATGGAAGTAAACCCATTACGACCATGGCATGATAATACCTTAGAAGATGATTATCAGAAACAAACACAAATTGGTTGGGATGGTGAAGCCAGTATTATCAATGAAGAAGAATGCGATTTACCCTATCCAGGGTAAAAAAATTTTTTTCCATCCAATTAAATGATTGATTATTTTTTCGGAATTAATATATTCAGCAAATTAATTTATGCTATTATTCAATCTTAACTAAGAATGAAATGAAGATATTATTATCATTCGTTATAATTTTTCCATATTAAAAAATAAATAAAAAAAAGAAGTTGCAAAATTACATATCCAAAAAATGATGAACCAATATTTAAGACTTACGGAACCAGCCTTACATTGCTTACGTCAAGCAGTACCCCCACGTTCGTGGGCATTACGAATGGTAATGAATCCGTGGTTTGATCGAATCACAATGATTGTTATCCTGATTAATTGTATCACGCTTGGAATGTATCGACCTTGTGAGGATAATGATAATTGTACCACATATCGTTGCTACGTTCTCTCAACCATTGATCATCTCATTTTTGCATATTTTGCTTTAGAAATGGTTTGTTTCAAAACTTTAATATTATTTATTTTATTAAATTTTATTTCTCTTAAATATTTAAATTGGAAAAATATTAAAGTCATCGTTAATTTTAAAAAAAACTTTTTTTAGATGATTAAAATAGTTGCACTTGGATTCTATGGCTCAACCGCTTATCTTTCTGATACCTGGAATCGCCTTGATTTTTTTATTGTTTGTGCAGGGTAATTTTCAATCTTTTCCTTTTTTCTTCATCCTCGTCATCACTTTTATTTTTTATTTATATTTTATTTCATTTATTTCTTTTTTCTTACTTTTTTATTCTATAATAATTACATCTTCTAGTAAATTTTGATCTTTTCTTCTCTGATTAATAATTAATTATGAGTGGAATAGCAAAAATTTAATAATTATATTGAAATATTTCAAGTAAATTTATTTTAATGCAACTTTTGTAACGGAAAATTTAAAAAGACTGTACAGATTAATGCAATCTAAAAATCTGTCAAATAAAATTTTTTCACTGCTGAAAAGTATATACGTTGTTGACATTAGACTAAATTTTTTTTTTTGAAATATAACTTAATTTTATTTGTAAATTTTAGTAAAATTTCAGGTGTGCAGAATATCTATTACAAGAATATTTGGGTAATTTAAATTTAACCGCTATACGAACAGTTCGTGTACTTCGACCGTTACGTGCTGTCAATAGGATACCATCTATGAGAATTCTTGGTTTGCCATGACAATTTCCATATCTGTGTACATATATTTTTTTGGAAATGAAAAAAATTGGCAAAGTAAAAGAGAGAAAAAGAAAGAAAAAGTACGATAAAGTGATTAATATTAGAATAAGTTCAACTAAATTAATGATTTTGATTAATTAAATTAAACTTTTTTCCAGTTAATCTATTACTGGACACATTACCGATGCTCGGTAATGTATTGTTATTATGTTTCTTTGTCTTCTTCATATTTGGTATTATTGGTGTTCAGTTATGGGCCGGATTGCTCAGGTATCATCTCAAAGTTTTCTCAAAAATTTAAATATCATTTAAGACTAATAATAATAATATCTTAATTTTGAGTAAATAAAAATTTTGCAGCAAAATTAGGACTTGAATGAAAATCAAAGTTCTGTTTCAAATAATTAGCTATTATTTATATGAAATGTCTGATATTTTATTTGTAAAATTCTAAAATTTTGATTTTTTTTTGGTTTAAAGAATGCAATGATATATTTCAGAAATCGTTGTGTTATTAGCTTACCCAAAATAAATGCTGATATTGATGTCTCAGATGTATCACTTACACGGTAAAATAAATTTCTTTATAGTTTTTCATTCTTTAAAATATCATAGTAAAGAATTAAAGATAGCCTAGCTTGATTAAATTATCAGTGCGTTGCATCAATGACTTTATTACTCTAACAGATATCGTTATCATTTTACTGATTAGTTGAAATTTTTTTTGATGCAATTTTATCCTCTTTTTTCCAGTAGGATTTCTACAAACACACAGTAAATTCTGACTTTCAAGTAATAAAACATTTTTTGATGTTGCAGATATTATATACCGGAAGACACCTCGCTAGAATATATTTGTAGTCAAGCGGATTCATCAGGTCTGCACAGATGCAATAATCTACCTCCCTATGTACACAATGGAGTTAAGTAAGCTTTCATATGTTGAGTTTAAATTAATCGTTATTTAATTTTTGTTAAAATTATATAAAAATATTGATGAGAATTATGTTCCAAATTGTTCATTGAAATGTAAAAACTTTTTCTTGATCTATTTTCAATCTAAATTACTCCAATTCATCTACATCTAATATAAAAGATTCAACAAAAAATAAACAAAATAAGACTTAATTTAAATTACATATTAGCTAATTTTTTTGGCACTAACATGAAATATGATTTTTTATAGGAAAACAAAAATTAAGTCAACTATTTTGTGAAATTTTTGGTAAAATAATCAAACTTGCAGATACAATATACGATAAACTGACGAATATTAAATTCAGTATTTCATGAAATTAATCTCATTTATCTCATGCATTAAATCATTTTAGAAAACAAATTTTACAATTAAATTTTCCAAATATTTCACTTTTCAGATGTAATTTGTCGATACATGAGTGGGCAAATATGAAAAATGATACAACAGCTTGTATAAATTGGAATGCATATTATAACGAATGTAAAGTTATGCATCGTAATCCATTTCAAGGATCGATATCATTTGATAATATTGGCTTTGCCTGGATTGCTATCTTTCTGGTATCAATTTTTCCTATTTTCCCCATTTCCCATTCTTTTTTTCGTAATTTACTTTTTTAAAATTTCAAAAACATACCATAAGCAAAAAAAGCGAAATGATTTATATATAATGAGATTGAAGCAAAATGCATATTATAATGTTATCGATTGATAACATAATTGATAAGATCAATTTTACATAGGTAATAAGCTTGGAAGGATGGACAGATATTATGTATTACGTACAGGATGCACATTCATTTTGGAATTGGATATATTTTGTCTTATTGATTATTGTAAGTTTTTTTTATGCATTAGTAATTCGACAATTTTATTAGCAAATAATGAATAAATGGATGAATGAAATGATTATTGAATTATTACAACATTATATATTATTAAAAATATAATTTTAATTGGATTTAACTTTTTTCCTTTTTTTCGCCGTATAGTAATTAATTTACAGATAGGGGCATTTTTCATGATTAATTTATGCTTGGTTGTTATTGCATCGCAATTTGCGGAAACAAAACGACGTGAAACCGAACGAATGATTGAAGAGAGGAAAAGACTACGGTCCTCCGGATCTCTTAGTTAGTGTAATTCTCTGCACAACAAATTTTTCCCATTTGAAAAATTTTAAAATCTCATATTCAGAAAAAAATAAATAAAAAATAAAAATAGCATTGATTATTTTTTAGGCAGCGATTTAGCTCATTTATCAAGGGATGGTGAAGCGGGTGATAGTATCTATGCAGCTATAATCAAATCTATAAGCCATTATGCTCGTCGATTGAAAAGAAGGTTTCTTAAGGTAACGGGATAAATATGTTAGCATTTTAGTAAATTTTTACAAATTGCAATAATGAGTCGAATAACAGTGCTTGTCTAATGCTTGATAAATACTACTCAGTTTTATGTTATGAAAATTTTTATTCCAGCAATGGAAAGTTTGGGAGGAACGTTTTTCAATTAGGCGGAAAAACTTCAAAAATCTTGCAAATTCTAGAGAAACAAAAGCGAAAGATGTTCAAATGGCTAATGTTGCTACAAGTAATATAATTAACTTAAAGTCAATTGAAGGACTTAAGATTATCTTGCCATTTATTGCGAAAAATTTCCCATTAATTATTTTTAGTGACACATTTATTTCTGCATCTTAAATTGTATGGCGACTGATAAATTTTGTTCTAATCATTTATTATCGGAATGTTTCTCGGAAGATTTAAAAAAGAAAAAAACTAGCAGCGTTAACATGTAATGGAGCCGCTATTCTAAATAAATCTTGGATTTGACAAATTTAAATTTTAACATTTACAATGTTAAAATTTACAATGAAAATTTATTCATTTTGTGAATTATAAAATATTATAGATGATAAGGTATTGGGGTTGGAAAGTATGCTTCCTGAGAAAAGTAAAACCCAAGGTGGTATTGTGAATCTGAAACGAGATGGAAGTATGAATGGTATACCTTTCTTTTTTTTTTTGATTTATTTATTTTTTCTGAAATCTTCTGTTTTATTTCAGAATTGAAAAGAAAATTTCAAAAAATGTAGAATAAAATTTGTTGATAAAATTTTTTGTTTTTGTAAAATAGTATTGTGATAAATTTCCTTTAAATTTACTATTACGGATAATACCTTATGACAGACTGCACATCAAACAGTCTAGAAAATGGTATGGAAAGAGGTGATAATGAACTTGTATCGTTGAAAAAATCTGTTCGAGTTCGAGACTTATCAAGTGGTGAGGAAAGTGATATTGAACCTTTTGATCAATTATCTGAAATCGAAGGTGAACTTGAATGTGACAATACTGGCAATGTTGATAGCAGCGATTGCTATGATTATCATTCCCGCATTAAACCGGTAATTTGTAGTACATTTCATTTTTTTCTTTTTATGACAATAAAAAAAGAGAAGTGAGCCAAATTTGAAAATTGAAAAAAAAGAGCAGTGAATGAAGTTTAAAAATTAATCATGAAATGGAAAAATATTATTATTGTGTTAATTCTGGATTTCCTCAATAATATTGGAATTTGCAACTTCTTGTATATTCATATTATTTATTGTGTCATTTCTGTCTACTAACGTACTGAAACATTCTAGAATAATAGGATTAAAACAAATTCTACGTTATTTGGTCGATTCCGTGAAAAACTTCGAGCATTTGTGATTTGCAATCATTTCAAACGCGGTATTTTATTCGCTATTTTGATCAATACATTAAGTATGGGTATCGAATATCATCAGCAGGTTCTTTATTTTCATTACTGCAGTAAATCACTGATGAAATTCTAGTAAATTACTAATGAAATTGAATTTGTTAAATTGCAGTTAATATTTGATAAAATAAAGTGCCTAATTTTTAATCTATAAGGAATCAAAGTTCAATTCATTTTTAGCCTGAATTGCTGACATCAGTCTTAGAAATCAGTAATTACTTCTTCACTGGTTTATTTGCATTGGAAATGTTGCTCAAAGTAGGCGCAGATGGTTTATTTGGTTATTTATCCGATGGATTCAATCTTTTTGATGGCGGAATAGTCGTATTAAGGTGAAGGTCTATTTTTCCTTTTTTTAAGAATTTACAGAGCTTGAATTATATCTTATTTTTCCTTACCAAATTGAAATCTTAGATTTTCTCAAGAATCAAGAAATTTAATTAGAGTTGAAATATTTCCTTTGACAAAAAAAGATTTATCACTTTTTTCCAATTTATTTATCTGTTGAATCAAATTATTATTTCGTTGTTTTCACAGTGTGTTGGAATTGTTTCAAGAAGGAAAGGGAGGTTTATCAGTGCTTCGAACATTTCGTTTACTTCGAATTTTAAAACTGGTCCGATTTATGCCTGCTTTACGGTATCAATTAGTTGTTATGCTACGTACAATGGATAATGTGACGGTATTCTTTGGATTACTCATTCTCTTCATCTTTATTTTCAGGTATGCATGAGAAATTATTTTCATAAAATTGTAAAATGAAGTATTAAATCTACAGTACACTCAAAAATTGACTAAATTTTCAAAATTTGTCATCTGCAGCAGTACAACATCATTTAAAGGTAAAAAACTAATACTCGGCGATGTATTTGCCATTTTTGCTCAAATTTTAGAAGAAATATTTCATTGCAGTATACTTGGAATGAATTTGTTTGGGTGCAAATTTTGCAAAAATTCTATTAGTGCAATGGATCAAACGAAGAAATGTGAACGAAAAAATTTTGATTCCCTTTTATGGGCATTGGTCACTGTTTTTCAGGCATGTACTGCTGGATTTTAAATGATCTCAAAAAATCATAGTTTCTTAAAATGAATTAAATATCATTTTTGGACTGAAATGAATGATATCATTTCGGATTTGAAATGGAACATATTCAAGATATACAAAATATCCATTTTTTTTTAAAATTGATTCTAAAATTGATCGGCATAAAAGAAATTTCAGTTATCAAAATTGTTTTACATAGTTGCATATCATCGTATACTTCTCTTTTAAATTTATTTCTTTTTTTAAATATTTTTAAGATTTTAACACAAGAAGATTGGAATGTAGTTTTATTTAATGGTATGGCTCGTACGACACCTTGGGCTGCCCTGTATTTTGTTGCTTTAATGACATTTGGCAACTATGTACTGTTTAATTTGCTTGTTGCAATTCTGGTTGAAGGTTTCCAGGAAAGTAAAGAGGAAGAAAAACGGCTATTGGTAAAATTCTTTTCTTTTTTTATCAAAACGGAATTCTTGTTAAAAAAAAAATTGAAATAATCTTAAAAATAAATAATTTTTAAGAAAACAGTACTGAATAATCAACCAAAAATTCTTAAAAAAAATTTAACTGAATGATTAATTTTACACTAATATTTGTGGTGAGTGAAAAAGTTTAACACATTGAAATCTTTTACATATGTAACAAAACTCTTAATTCATTTCTGAATAACCGATAGTTCATTTTAAATAATTCCAGGAAAAAGAAGCTATGGAAAAGGCAAATATTCAGGAAAAAGAAAGAAAACGAGAATTGGAATTGTTCCTAGCAAAAGCGTCCTCTTCTAATTATCCTAATCAAAGGGTTTCAATATTTTTTTTTATATTCAAATTTCATTGAATGTGAAAAAAGGTTCGTGAAGGTTTAGACTGATTAAATTTAATTTTTATTCTAGAATTCTCCGACATATTACATTTACAATCGTGGACCAAGTAATTTTCAAGCATTTCAAGATGTACATCAAATGCAATACAGTGTTCCAGCAAATCTAAATGATGTAAGTTTTCATTTTGAAATTGGAGAAAATTTTTTTTATGCTAAAAATATCTTATTTGTGACATTTAATAAATTTTATGCCCCCACTCTCCCAAAAAAAAGGAAACAATTCCGATATAACTTTTTATTCCCATTAATGATGCCTTGGGTTGAAAGTTAAAAGTTATGCATTTTTTATTGATAAATAAAATTCAATGATTTATACAAATTTTTGTTCCTAATTTTCGCCAATTTTTTCATTTAGGATCAGGAAGGTGAAAAATCACTGCAATTAAGACAACGATCGTTTCTTACCAGACGAACTGCTAGTTTTAATCAACGTTATTCGCAAAAAACTATTAACCCAGATCTTAATTTTAGGTATTTTTTCCCTAGTCTATGTCAAATTCTAGTTTAAGCCAAACTAGAAGCAACTTGACAAATTATAAAACCTCTTATCCAATTGTACAAATATCTATTTTTATTTTTTTAGGCTTCCATAGTAGCCTATATTTTACGACATCATCCAATGTTGTCATCGATAGTTGACTGTAATCATACAATTTTTGCAAATGGAAAAAACACCTCATCTCATTTTAGAGTCAGCGGTCAGCTTTTGTAGTAGGTGTCACTTAAATAAATGAAGCTTTCGGTCATTATCTAATGTAAAAAGCGTTTTTTTTTTTAAGGTTAAACCGGCATACTTCACTTGTGCTGCCTCAAATTATACCACGCATTGATTATTATTCGAACGATGAAGTTCGACGACGTATAAACAGTTGGTGTGGAATGCAAACAAAGCTCAATACAATTCGATCCATTAGTAGCTGGCAAGCTCTTATTAGAGCTTACACAAGGGAGAAGTTTATTAAGGTTAATTATATTACTTAATAATCATTGTATTTCTTGATTGAATTAACAAAAAAAAGGATTTTATTCTGCTTTTCTTGACATTGCCAAAAATTAATGAATTTAAAATTTTGAGGTGTGTCCTTTTTAATTGAAAATTTTATTGAAAGATATAAAGTGTTAGAT
This sequence comes from Mansonella perstans, assembly GCA_037074765.1. Classification (NCBI taxonomy): domain Eukaryota; kingdom Metazoa; phylum Nematoda; class Chromadorea; order Rhabditida; family Onchocercidae; genus Mansonella; species Mansonella perstans. Next base: position 65,544 of record JBAMDO010000232.1, on the reverse strand, counting down.
TTAAGAAATAATTGCCATACATTACAAATGTTTTTTTATTTTTTCTTTGAAGGAAAATTAATTTTCAATTTTAGTAAACTTCTAATAAAATTTGGTAGATGCAGCACATAAAAAGTTTCTTTGCAAATTGAAGCTACTATTTTGATTATTATATTTTAATTTGAAAATTTTCACACAAGAATTTATTTGATCACAGAAATCAAAAAAAGCAAAAAAAAACAAAAACGTCGAAGCAGATAGAAAATAATCTGATTATAATTCAATAGGAAAAAAAAAAGACAGAAATTCCCTGGAAAATGTGTATCTTTTGAATTTAAAATAATACTTTATAGGATAATTCTGATAATTTAACAGGTAACAGAAATATTTTTTTGTAGGCCAATGAAGAATTGCAACTTGCAATTGAAGAGGAAGAACGACGCAAAAGAGAACGGAAAAATACAAAATTAATGCGATTATATAGAAAAACGTGTTTTTACAAACGTGCCGACTATTCACTTTATATTTTTAATTCAAAAAATCGAATTCGAGTTAAGTAAGTCTTTTTGGTTCAATCAACAAAAAAAAGAAAAATTTTACAGAAATCTTTGCAGAAATCTCAACAGAAATCAACAAAAAAATAATATGATTTAGCAAAATTGAAATTTTAAAATTAACATGAATGTAATTTGATCGAATGAAAAAGATTAACAATAAAACAATTACAATTAAATTTGTGCGAAAAGAAAATTGTATAAATCGCGCAAATGTCGCAATACATATGGAACTTGTGCTATCCTTTTCCTTTTCTTTTTTTTAGATGCCTTCAATTAACGCAGAAAAAATGGTTTGATTACACAATTTTGGTATTCATCGGTATTAACTGTATCACATTAGCAATGGAACGACCGTCGATTCCTCCGAAATCTCTGGAACGTCAATTTCTCACATTTGCCGGATATGTTTTCACTGTGATTTTCACAGTTGAAATGTGTATGAAGGTCAGCATGCATTTTTTTCAGTTTTTAAACTTTTAAATTAACTAATTCTAAAATGATGAATTTTTGACAACAAATTGGCTATTAATTAGTTGATATTATTGATTTAACAATTTAGGTAATTGCGAATGGATGTTTATTTGGAAAAAATGCTTATTTTAAAGATGGATGGAATATTCTGGATGGTGCGCTGGTTATTATAAGTCTGATCAATATTGTTTTTGAATTATTAGTTCATATAGGTAAGTTTAATTGACTTTAACTTAATAAATATCATAGCAGTCTTGTCTTTAGCTGTTTATTTTATTTCCAATAATTTAATTTCAAATTTATCTGAAATTTTTGTAATTTTATTTTTTTTTTTAGATTCACCAAAAATATTTGGTGTTATACGTGTATTAAGATTGCTAAGAGCATTACGTCCGTTACGTGTTATTAATCGAGCACCTGGAGTAAAATTAGTGGTTATGACGTTGATAAGTAGTTTGAAACCCATTGGAAATATTGTTTTGATTTGTTGCACTTTTTTCATCATCTTTGGTATTCTTGGTGTTCAGTTGTTCAAGGTCAAGTTTCCTTTAACTTACTATATCTTACAGATAAGGTATTTGCCACGCAAATAAGCAAAAAGACAATAGCACTATTTGAACTGCAATCAGTTAGTTAACTGATTAAATTTTAAAAAAAAATAAGCATTAATATTCCTTGATATCAGTTAATATGAATTTAATTTGTAGGGTATGATGTTTCATTGTGTTGGACCAAATATAAGTAATGTTACAACAAAGGCTGATTGCTTGATGGATCCACGAAATCGTTGGGTAAATCATCGTTATAATTTTGATAATCTTGGTCAGGTAAAGCTTTTGACAATTTTGTCACTTCTTTTTTATGACAATTTTAATAACCTTGGCCAAGTATCTTCGTGCAAGTTTTGACATTCTTGAACTATGTAAGCTAAGGAATTAAAATTTGCACATTACTAACAAAAATTTGTTTAATAATAGGATTTATTACATTCAAATTTGGCTTAACTTTCTTAGGCACTGATGTCATTGTTCGTATTATCTAGTAAAGATGGCTGGGTTGCTATCATGTATCAGGGTATCGATGCAACAGGTGTAGATTTACAGGTAACTGTTAATGTAATTTGTTAATTTTGCAGTTTATTTAAAAATTTTTCTGAAATGCACGAATTTAATTAAAATCTCTTTAGCCAATCGAAAATTACAATGAATGGCGAATGATTTATTTCATTTCATTCCTACTGCTTGTTGGATTCTTTGTACTGAATATGTTTGTTGGTGTTGTGGTAGAGAATTTTCATAAATGTAAAGAAGCATTGGAAGCTGAAATGAAAGAACACGCCCGAAAAAAGCGCCTAGAACGCAAATTAAAACGGCAACAATACGAAAGTGAATATGTCCAAAAGAAAAAACGACGTAATTATTGCCATTTCATACGTCTTTCATTTTTTTCAAACTTATTCCATAAAATGAAACTAAAATTGAGCAAAATACCAAATCGAATTTTTTAATTTTAGCTTTATTTTTATTTAAAATTTCTGAACAAGAAAAAATTATTCCTTCAAATATTTATAGCTTTATTGAAGCCATTAGAAAAAACTTTGAATAATAATTTATATCCTTAACAAATTTAAATGATACAAGGTTTCTTTATTTATCAACATTTTGAGGTGAGAAAACTCGACCATACTGGCATAATTATGGTCCAGCAAGGTTATTTTTGCACAGTATTGTAACATCGAAGTACTTCGACTTAGCCATCGCTGGTGTTATTGGTAAGTTTAAAAGATTGAAAAATGGTACTAATTTGATGCGCTAAATTTCCAATTTGTTCTAAAGTTTTATTATTATTATTCGTTCCACGAATCAATATTAAATGGTACAGGGAGCAGAAAGAAAGTTATAGGACAGTTTTAATTTGGATAATTTACTTCCAATTAATTTAATAGGATATAAAAACTTCCAGATTTTTTAAAATCATATCTCATTTTACCAACGTTAATTGCTGCAGGAGTAAATGTTATTTCAATGGCTATGGAATTTTATATGATGCCAGTTGGCCTGAAATATGTCCTGAAAACCTTAAATTATTTTTTCACAGCTGTTTTTACTCTTGAATCTGCGATTAAACTTATAGCATTGGGAGTTCGTCGATTTTTCAATGAACGGTAAGTAACTTATTTGTTTGCAAAAAAACGAAGCAAATTCAAATTCAGTCAAGCCTCAGTTCGCGTTATTTTTTCAGAACTTAAAGATAAGAGGTTTATGATTTTTTTCATCTCACCAATGAAAAGAGGACAAAAGTCAAACAAAATCGACGTAAAATCAAAAAAAGTTATCAATATATTATTTATTATTGATCATTCTGTTTGTATGATACTGTGATGTAAAATTTATTACAGATGGAATCAGTTGGATATTTCCATTGTAATTTTGTCTATTTCTGGTATCATATTTGAGGAATTTGAAGCCTTAGAATTACCCATTAATCCAACAATTATCCGAGTAATGCGAGTCCTTCGTATTGCCCGAGGTATTTGAGTATTATTTTCAAATATTTCTAAAATTTCCACTGCATTCTGATACGAATGTTGCCTTGATAAAATGTTTTAAAAATTAAAACTGAAACTTAAAAGACAGTAAGGTCGATGAAAAATTTTTAGATTTTAAAATTTTTGAGAAAAATACTCTTGATATTAGCATAAAGAAGTAGGAAATAAATTAGCAACGCTTCACAGAAATCTGAATAATTTCTTTCTAATTTTTGCAAAAAAGTTAATTGAATCTTAAATCACCAATTTTTCGATGCATCTATATATATATCATATAAATTATTCTGCAGTGTTGAAACTGTTAAAAATGGCTAAAGGTATCCGATCACTGTTAGATACTGTTGGTGAAGCATTACCACAAGTTGGAAATCTTGGATCCCTTTTCTTTCTCTTATTTTTCATTTTCGCTGCTCTTGGTGTTGAGTTATTCGGTAAACTCGGTATGCTACTCGAAGAGAATGTTTTTTTCTTTTCTGTTCAATTTCAAATAACAATTGATAGCAAATTCGAATCTACAGCTAAATAAATTCATTTATATTAAAATTTTGCAAAAAAAAATACTGTGTTTAGATCATCAGAGCTATTTAGATCCAAGAAATATTTGAACAGTTTAGTAAATCATCAAATAATAATGTACTTCAAAAAAAAAAAAACAAATGTGTTTTTATAATTTAAAATTTTTCTTTTTTTCCAGAATGTTCGGATGAACATCCGTGTGACGGACTTGGTGAGCATGCACATTTCAAGAATTTCGGAATGGCATTTCTTACATTATTCCGCATAGCTACAGGTGACAACTGGAATGGAATTATGAAGGTATATAAGCATTAAATGCTAATAAACTTTAATATTTTAAAATGTGCTCTGATTTAATTTAAAAGTCCTAAAATATTATTTGCAAATAAAGAAAAAATATACATGTATATTTTTTTTTTAAAATATAAGTTTAATAAATTTGTGGAAAACGAAATTATGGATTAGATTTTTATTTCAATTTTTTTTAAAATTATGACTATAATTTATAAAAATTGTAACTTATATTTTTATTTGTAGGATGCATTACGTGATGATTGTGATCCATCAGATCATTGTGAATCGAATTGTTGTGTTGATCCGATATTAGCGCCGTGTTTTTTCATTTTATTTGTATTAATCTCGCAATTTGTATTGGTCAATGTTGTTGTTGCTGTTTTGATGAAACATTTGGAAGAAAATAATAGAAGAGAAGACGCTTCTGATGGTTTGTATATAAATTTCTATCCAATTATGCAAGAAAAAAATCACAAAAATTTAATTTGCTGCTGTATATCAGAATAAAAACATAACGATTCATACATTTAATTTCGAAATGGAAAAACTTGATACAAGTAGAAATTTATATGAAAAACTGAGAAAGAAAAAGAAAATATTCGCTTGAACTATTTTTTTTTTACCGCTTAAATTAAGTATTTTAGCACTTCATCTTCTTAATCCAAAATAAGTATTTACTAACGAATCCATTGCAAGGTATAAATTTTCAGGTCATGGAATTACTGGAACGGATACGGATGCAAATAAAACTGATACAGATGTTGAAGATAATGCAGATTCATCAGAAAAAGATTTAGTTTGTGATATTTTTTCTTATACCAATTAGAAATGAAATTAACCAATAAGCGATTAGAAATTTATACCAATTAGAAATGAGAAATTAAGGAATAAAAAGATGATAAGATTTAACTGATTGATTGAAGAAATTAGGAATGGAAATATATGTTCAAAAATAAATGAATTATGTGTAAAAAACCAATCAGTAAAGTAAGCATGGTTAAATATGTTAAAATTTCCTAGCTATCATCCATCTTGTATTATGATTTTTTTCTTTTTTTTTGTAAAAATCATTTAATTTTTGAATTTTTTAGGATAATACTGACACTGATAAGAAGAATGAAAAGGACTGCTCATTAGTTCACACAGGTCATACGGAAACATCTTTACTGAAATCCAATGAACATCACAGTGCAAGTTCTTCCATACTCAAATGATCTTCGATATCCTTAATTTTTGTAAATATTCTTTTATCTTCTTGCGATCAAAAGAAGGAAAAAAAAATTCGATTTCAATTCGATAGCTCCAATTACAAAAAAGAAAAAAAAAACTAAAATTGATTTGATTATTCAATTTGTATTTATATCTGATCCATTTCATTGAATGCATATACCTATAAATTGATAATCATAGCTGATTCTGCTGCTTATCATTGAGCATATTGTAATTATAATATTCAAATTGTGACCATTTTCATTATTTTTTTATTCAGAGCTTGTAATAATTTTGCTTGCCTCTATTGCCTCTACACAGCAAGGATAATTTGAATTTAAAAATGTCATATTTTCTTGAATCTGTAAATGAGTTTTGCATCACACACAAAATTTGTTAATAAATTGCTACAAAAAATTTTTTTTATCAGAAGTTTCGATTTTGAAATTTTAGAAATTACAAAATCTGCTATCAAGAGAAGCAGATACATTAACAAATTAAAATAACAATTATTTCTTCTCAAATTTGTTAATTTTAATGAAATGGAAAAAAAGCTTTCTATTAAAATATGTTCTATTCATATTTTATTCACATGATGTACATTTACAGACTAATGTTTTTTGTCATTGTTATCGATTATTTCTAATCCAATATATAAACACGAAAAGTTGTTTGGTATCTTAATGTATTAACTTAAAATAAATCAAATAAAACATTTTAAATTAATTGCTATCCAACAAATCTTCCATCAAAGATATCGGGAAAGACACAATGTTGTAATACATGCGACTTCTTCCTATGATACCATTTTTTTTAATGACAGTTTTCCCGACAACCGGAAAAATGGTCATTTGTATTTTTCAATATAAAATTCTATTTAAAATTCTGTTTCGCGTTTTTTTCTTAATTATATGCTACATGTTCACTTTTGATTCATGTAAATTAAACGTTGCTTTCAAAATGCATATCAACTAAAAATAATGTTCAAACTGATTTTTATGCTTACTGGGTATCGCTCAATAAATTCTTTTCAGTACTTGTAAATTTTGCAATTACGTTAAATTACACGTCAATTCCAATAAGATATTATCAATTTCATGAAGTTTTCATGAATACAATAAACATCTGGTAAACTTGACAACAGTTGAATTAATATTTGAATTATTTAATTAACTCTATGATTTTGCTGTAATTGTTTAACAATTGATTGTATTTTGTATGGATGAAAACGTTAATATTTAGTGCAATTGTAAATTCATATGTAAACATTTATCTGAAGTTTAACCAGGCTATTGTGTTTCTTTGTTCACGTTTATTTACGTATCATCATTTCAAGACATACGTAACGCTTATTTATGCTGTTGATAAAATGAGACTTTGCATCGAATCTCTCCCACATGATTTGCATATTACGCAACTGTCACAGTAATGTCATTCCATATATTATAAATTGGTGACCAATGTGGTCTCTACCACTTCCGTCATGTCATAAATAACTGACCATGTATTGACATCTGTTTGACTACCAAAAAAATGCTAAAGTTTCTAAATTGAGCCAATCCAATTCGATGATTCTTCCAGTTTAGAATTTTCAAAACTTTTTTTTTTTCCTTTTCACTTCAATATAACCAACAAATATAGCAAAACGATATGAAAAACAATTTAAAAAACCTTTCCCTCAAATGTAACTGTGGCAATAAATGTAATATCTTCTCTTCTGCAATGCTTATCAATCTGTTAATGAACAATCCGGAAAACCGTTAATCTGTAAAGAAATTTTTGCATACACCCACGAGAAACGGATTAGTTTCTTCCGGATTTCTGCCAACAAAAGATTTATGGATTGTTCGATGTTTTGCTTTCAGTTTAATAGCATTGTAATAAGCTTGGCAGTGACAGGTACGGTTATGGGATAAAATTGTGAGGGATGGTAAAGGGTTAGTTTAAGGTTATCAAGGTTAGCATCAGCAGATTGTGTGGATTTTAATGATAAATTAGAGTGAGGGAAAGTAAAAAGGAGCGAGAGAACGATGAGTAACGATAGTGTATTAGAAGGAATGGAAATGATTCAAATAAGGTGGAAAATTTTACAAGTAATTACGATTAAAAATTCTGATAAAAATCAATTTGACTAAATTTTGCAGATTTTTGTTTGCAGGATGACAATGTTCTGTTTCGATTATTCTAAAGATCAGATCAAGTATTATATGCAATTAATCCTGAAATTAACAAGCAATTAAATATTTGCTTTATGTAAGGAAGAAGAATGTCGTTTGTATTTCATATTCTTCATGCTGTCCCATACAGTAACAAACCTATTGTTAAGGTTTGGAAACTTTTTGTTGGTATCAAAAATTTAATTTCAGAAAATGATCGTATCGTATAGTAAGCTACTCTATCATTACCTAACGTTTTAACATTTTGCAACTCATTTGTTGATTTGCTAAAATGCTAGTTGAAAATATATATTTATTTATTTTTCCTTTTTTTTTTTAAAATCTTTCTATTTTAATTGGTTAATTTTATAGGATGTAATTGCAAGTTTGCACAGTTATTTTACTTGCAATTTATTGATTGCTTTTTCTATTATTATTAGCTTCAAACAATTTGGTGGACGTCCAATGGAATGTATGTTACCGATGGGTTTCAGTAGAGCATGGGAACAGGTAATATCTTTCAATTCATCAAATAGGGTTTATTTTTGAAGTTTGAATATCTAGTTTCATCATTTGTTAAGATTACGATGATTGGTTGAAATTTTGTAACATGAAATATGTCATAGAAGAATCAAGAACTCTATTTTTCACATTCGTACATGATTTGCCCTGTAATCGGAAATTTTTCGATCAGGTTATGTTTTCAGTATGCAGAAAATTTCTGTTGGGCACAAGATACGTATTTTATTCCACCGACGGTTTTTGTGGAGGATATTCCAATAGAAGAACGCCAAGAACGTCAGATTAGTTACTATCAATGGATGCCATTTTTTTTGCTCTTTCAAGCGGCATGTTTCAAAGCACCTACTCTTATATGGAAGTATTTTGCTGGCCATTCAGGTATTGATTAGGGTTATAGAGTATTTTGTATTTACCATTGTTGCCATGCTTTAACATTGATAAATACGAAAAAAATTTTTCCTTTGAATTGATAAACTTCATTGCATCTGCATTTCCTTGATTCCTTATTCTTTTAGGCTACAGTATACCAGATACCAGATATTTTTTTCACTTTATCTGTTTTTACTAACATGGTTAAACTTAGAAGAATGAAGTCTGAAGAAGAAAGATATATTAGTTGTTACTGCCTTGACATAGCTGTATTGTGTAATGTTAAACCATCATACTGAATGATAGATTTGGAGAACTTTGCGGAATTAGATGGTGTTTTTGACTTTTTCTGTATTGTAGGGATGAAATTGGGTCAAATTCTTCGTTTATCTAGTGATCCGGCAAATTCATCCTTGGAAGTTAAGAAGGGTAATATTGAAGCATTATGTATCCATCTGCAAGGTGCGCTAAGATTCCACGAACGGGTGAAAAAGGTATCTAATTTAAATTAACTTCATCTTTATCCAGCTTTATTCTGCGTTAATTCTAATTCAAGTTTGTCATTTAAATTTCAGAAAAAACTGGTGCCTCATAAATTTTTTCGATTCTTGAATTTAAAATATGCGAATTATTACGTTGCAACAATATATATCGTGGCGAAGTTAGCATTTCTGGCAAATGTTATATTCCAAATCACTTTAATGACACGGTAATCCTTTTCAAAAAAAGAATGCTAGTTGATTAGTGGCAGAAAAAGATACTTTTTATACGCTGAACCATGAAATTTAATATGAAGGATCATTACTTTAAATTCCTGCAAAGTTTTGGATTATGTCGTTCTGCAGGAGCCCACGAAGATTTTTCATTGATCTCACATGTTACTTTCTGCATGAAAGAATACGTATGTTACTTCCCTCGTTTTGCAGATATTTATTACCAGAGTTTAAAAATGATTACGGCTTAGAATCATGGATGAATATTATATGGCCTAAAAATGTTTCTCCACCATCATGGCACCACAGTGGGGTTTTCCCCTTAGTAACGCTTTGCGATTTTGAAGTAAGTAAATCAAAATTATTTAAAACCGTATTGTTTTGCATCTATGTTTTATCCTCACTCCAAATATTTAATGTTTCACTCTTAGTTTTAAGGTCCGAGAAATGGGAAACATACAGACGCATACAGTGCAATGTGTTCTTGTTGTAAACTTGTTCACTGAGAAAATTTTCATTCTTCTGTGGGCTTGGTAACCTTTTTCATCCAACATTCTCTTATTTATTGTTACTTTGAATTCTTTATGACAGTAATCGTTGTTGTTTGATTTTCAGGTTTATGATATTAGCAGCGCTTACATCTCTGAGTGTTTTGAACTGGATCTATTTGTTGACAGAAAATTGTTCAAAGGAACACTTTATTCTAAATCATCTGGAAATGAGCGGGACACCGTTTGATAAAAACAACCCACGTTAGTGATTCTTTTTTTCAGTACTAATCAGTCTTTTTTTTTCTTGTTTAGACTAAAAGTCGTAAACATATAGTTAAGAAATGGAATGGTTATCTTGACTCAATTGATTCTATTTCCTCCTAACTGTGTAATTTTAAATAACAGAGACGATCTGTATTTCTTTCAGAAAATAAGGAGCACGTTGACCGTTTTTTGCACAAATATTTGGGGACAGATGGCACCTTTGTTTTAAGAATGGTTGCTATTCATGCGGATGTTGTTTTTGCTACTGAATTGATCGCATCTCTCTGGCAATCTCACTATGTTTTTGAGGAAAGAAGGAAGTATGTAGGTCTAGAATATTCAGTAAAACGTAATATTTTCTTGCATTCTATGGATCGTAACGAAGTTGCATACACTGTGTAATGCATGGATCTCGATGGGAACTTATGATTTTAGATATTCGAATTATTCCGTATAATTCACTCATTAAAGTTTGTCGGTCTCAGGAAGTTTTCTGGAATTTTTCTGAGATTTATGTTTTCAGACATATATTACAAGTGGATAAGGTATGGCCGCAGCATCAACAAAGGTTAGAAATGGCGCTGCTTGAAGAAGCAGAAATCGCTCGAAAAATCAGTTCGGATGCTTTAAACGCGTTGCAAAAGAAAAGAGGTGTTTTCTTTGATTCACCATATTTCGTGAAACGCGGTTCGCCAAGTTTATTACCGAAAGTACCATCACGTTAGTTTAACTTCCTTCCTTCTGTTCAGTTCAGAAAACATTTGTTTTTTTTAACTTGTTTTTTATTTTGTCATAATGTAAAGGATGGGAAGTTCTCACCTATACTTGTATTTTGTTTAATATGGTGTCATGAACAAAATGATTATGTATATTATCCTGTTCCAGGCAACATCCTGGGAGGTTCATGTTTGCCGTCCCGAAACAATTCCAAGGATAGTATTGTACCATTTTCACCACAGCTCGGAAATCAGCTTCATGGCAGCATTTTCTCCATTGATAGTCAAGGTAAACTTCGACGACGTCATAGCTTGGAGGAGATCGATATTGGTAGTAATAGAATTAAAAAATTTGTGGAGAGCAGCGATGACGAAGAACAGAAGAAGGAGGGAGAAAAAGAAGAAACTTCAAAAAGCTTTAATATGAGCCGGAAAACCTCTATCAAAATTTAGTGAAATAATAAATTGAACGTAGCCTGTATATCTTACAGTTCACATATATTTCGCATTTTTACCTATTATCTCCAGTAGGATTCGTTTTTTTTGACTGTTTCGAATAAAAAGCAACGAGTTCTTTAATCTCGGTGGATTTATATGTGAAGTGTTTGCTTTTCGTATTTTATCAGCTACTTCTGAGACTTAACTGTCACTATTTATTTGTTTTCTGTATTTCTCATTTATAACTTCTAACTTACAGTTACCGATTTCATGATATTTATGAAATCCTTTTTGTATTCTAACGTTCATGCATTATAATTCTTTTATAAGACTAAAAAAATTTGTGAAAGATAGCCTTTTTGAACCGTCTGATCTTGAACTCCGTTCATTTTTCAGTAGTGATATGTTTATCGACACCGATAAAGCCTTATAATGACCTGTTCCATGCAAAATATCTCTTGTGGATTTTTATTTTTTTAAAACAAAACGAATCGCATTACACTTTACTCATATTTCTCTTGTTACATTGTTGTCGCAGTTTCTCTACAAATGCTAATATGCAGTGGTAAACTTTTGGGAATCAGCAAGTAAGATCAGACTTAAATTTCGTTATGTAGTAGTCTGCTTCCTCTCAACTGATTGTATTTTGCACTTTATCTTACGTTTAAGAAAATTCCTGTCCATTCCACACACAATCAGATTTGTTACATGTGTTCAGTTTTTCAATTTCTTCCTTGAAATTGAACAGTGTTTACAAGACTTTACGATAGAGTCATTAGATGGGTTTCGGAAAAATTCACACATATGTTCGATGATTCTTTAAACTTTTACTTTATTTGTGAAATGAAATTGAACAATCTTGTACCCACTTTAGATGAAGCGTACAGCGTTGTGATTAACTGTGGTTTTTCCTTGAGCATATTCGTGAATATCTCTTTTAAAACATTATCATCCAAGTGTTTCTCGAGTATGTCAGAAACTACACGCAGGAGATAGGGTACTGAATGTACCGGTAATGACAACATGCCAAACATGTAATTAGGTAGCACTTCACGAACAAAGTTTGCGGGAAATTCGCGCATTAAAAGCTGAAATACAAAATAAGCTTGGAAATCTTAAATTCAAAATTCCAAAAAATCTCATCAAAAGCTTTAATAATCAACAAGGAAGATGTTGAAGAATGCCTTACTTCTAGAAATCCTGTTACGGTTACTTGCAAGTTTACTTATTAAAAAGTCAGACTTTGAAAATGGGTCAATAACTACACGTGTGTCAATATTTCTTGAAAAGCCAAGAGTGGAAATTGAGTTTTCAAGCTTCCAATGAATTCAGATTATTCCTGCCAACTCGACAGCAGATAATAAAGTTTTTTTCTTATCTGCTGTCGTGTTCTGATGAGAATTTCAAAGTTTATTTCAGCTCAGTTTCGAAATTCAATGAATGTATAAATAAAAACCGAAGCAATTTTTAAAATTCACTGAACTTACCACATTTTGTAGTATAAGTTTGCAGAAGCAGACAAACGGTGATCGATTAAAATTACATTCCGAGGGAGGCTTATAAATTTGTTGCGCAACATACATATATAAATAGGACATTATGCGGCAGCAATGGATCACTGTTGTTACTTCAGCATTCATCAAAATATGATGTAGAGGTGCTACTAGTAGTTCGGACCAACTCATAATGTTCTCGTGAACCCATTTCTTATTGTTCTTAGCGTTTTTTGAAATAGTCTATAACAAGTAAAATGTTTGAAATTTGGAATTAGGACTGAATTTGCAGCTTAAAATAAAACACAAATGCAGAATAATACAACCTCAAAAAGCCAACGTATCAAGAGATTTGTTGAAGATGAATCCGCAGGAAAAGCTTCAAAGTATAAGCCATTTTTCCGAAATGACACTTGAAGATTCTTGCAAATACTTCTAGATATGTCATTAAGTTCTAAAAAATCAGATGTTCTGTTAGTCGAATAGTATTTGAAAAAGTTTCTGGAGCTGATTCTTACTTAATTCATCCTGCGACTAGATTGTCATTAGTTCATATTGCTAGGAATTTTCTCGGTGAAATTTCCAGAGTGATCTTTCCACAATCAAAACAGCCTAGAGACTATCGTCTTCATGATAAACGAGGTACCCAGATCAGAGTTTATGAAGAACTTAAATACTGCATTGAAAAATAAACATGAACAAATCGAAAATTCATCTTGAAGGATTGAATCTCAAGAAAACCAAACCGTCTGTGTCCGGTTTCTCGAAGGTGACCACTAACCACAATGGAACAATGAGTTCAACCGGATAGAATGCATTATTGGCTCTTTTCATGAATTCTCGCAAAAAGTAAAAACAAGCTTCCAATTTGTAACTTTTTTCGGCTAAAAGATTTTGCACGACTTGACGCATGTTTTGAAAAGCTGATTGATTGCGTTCAAATTTTATCATTAACTGAAACGAACAAAAAATTTCCGAAAAAGAAAAAATTCTGGTTTTTATACGGACCAGAAAAATTTGGAACATTGAGTTCGGAAATGTGACAGATCTAGTTGCTTGTTGTAACGCATTAACTTTTACAACAGTCATACGTGCCTAGTTTGATTACTTAATACACATTATTCGTTTCCTTAACATTCTTAAGTATGCCTGATTCATGATGCTGCTCATAATTGCTTATTGTTTTACTTGGTTCAAAAACAAATAGTGCAAAACGGTAGTAACATGACGTCAACAATATCTTTTTTTAGAAATTGCGGATAATTCTGGCCTAATTAATATTGCAAGAATTAAACGGGTGATAATACATTAAGGAAAAAGTTCATTGTTCAATAATTTCTAGAAGCCACATAAACAGTTTCATAAATTTTTTACTAAGCATTCTTTTAACAAAAAAACCAACCTGTACAACGATGTAATTTATTACAGTGGAGAAATTAGGACTTTTAAGATGACTGATAGCTGCATTCCACAGAACACTGTTTTCAGTTCGACAGTGAGCAGTTATCGCCAAAAGCTGTTCAAAATCCATATCATTCATAGATGGCAAAAACCGGGCCAGAGAACCGGCCTAGAATTATTTATGTTTTTCACGACAGATTTTTTAAAAGCAATTCATATGTTTCTTTTCAAAAAACTTGAAACTGAAGCTGATACCTCAGATACTTTTTCACCAATACACATGCAGCATTCGGCATACAGCGAAACATCTTTTTTATCATCAAGCCTTCCCATCACTACAAAAGGTTTTTTAAGACGCAGCACAAATTGAAGATTTTAAAGTGAGTGTAAGGAATACTCTGCTGACTGAAACCGAGCACCAAATGAAAAGTCCCATAGTATTTGAAATTGCGCTTAGGTTAGTGTTGGGTTTTATTCCGGACTGACCAAAAAATTTAAAGAGTAGAAAATTTAAGAGTAAATTTGAAAAATACAAATAAACGCAATACAGCAAGCGAGAACAGACATATAAAAATTACATGCTATTAACGTTGAGATTGCTTGCAAAGAATTATGATGATTTTCATCCAAGATGTACTTTGTACACTGAACCGCTCGAATCAGGACATCGTGACGTTCCTTATCAGAAGGATCAAACGCAGCTGTCGCTAATGAAATCACCTTATTAGAAGTCTCTTCCATATCTGAATGTTGAGCAACAGATCACCATCTTACATTACTATTATTGAAATTCTTGTGAAAAAGCATAACTGAAATCCGTGAACTTAATTAAAAATCATAAAGTAATTCTGAGAAAAGCGAGTTTCTCAATGCGTAGAAAAGCACCACAAAGACTATACCAGTTTCATGCAAGGATGCAATGAAGAGACTGAACACACAAATAAGTGAATGAATTGGCATTTCACGAAATCGTTTAGCCGGAAATTTAGAAAAAATACGTGATTTCATTGCTCTCCAAACCGAATCAGATTCTGTAAGAGAAGTAAAAATAACTTTGTACGTCAGACAGAATACAATTGACAAAACAAGAACAAACCTAACTTTTGATAAGCATTGACATAAGTCGTATAAAAAGCCTCCAATCGCCATATTGATCATCTGTGTCATCATTACAGCAAGAAAACAGAAAGTCCTTCCAGACTTTTCCATTGGCTGGATAGAAATCTAAGTTCTAGAAAAGCAGTTATAATCTGCAGAATTTCTAGTTGGCGAAGAGCTAACAGATCTAAAAGTTAAGAAGAAAGCCAAGCTGCTTTTCTACGTATATTGCTACTTACCTGATCAGAGGATTCCAATATGTTCGAGCATAAATATGTGAAAAAGTATTGCAAAACAGATTCTGTTCCTAGAAGTCTATCACCCCGTTCTTTATCGAATAATAAATATAGCTTCCTGTAAAAACTGCGACTCATGAAACTGGAAGTCATCAAAGTTTTAGGTCCAGCTGAAATTTCAAAACTCTTCGCTAACTTTTCTTTTTGGGTCTGTTTCAACTTTGAATGCAATAATCGCTACCAAAAACAAAATGTTACCTTAAAACATACTGTTTTTCTGGTACTTTTGAAATGATTTGCAGCAAACATTCCACATAATCACCTGAAGTTCTGCCTGCAAAGTTTATTAATTGAAAACAAATAACTAGTAAAGAGAAAAATTTTGCCACTTGGTCGATTTTTTCAAATCTTTCACCTGATATGATGCAAGCATCTTCGGAACTAGTACCAAGTTCGCAAATTATTTCTAGAAATGTTTCCGCCGAAACTGTATTACCAATGTCACATAAATCCAAGAACATCTCTAAATTCTTCATTTTTCAGTCATAAGAATGAAATTATATTGAATACTGATGTAGCAGGAGATTTAAAAATTTACAAGTGGACGCTTTCAAATGTGAAAAAGTTGTTATGATTAAAATGACACCATCTTTGAGACAATTTGGGTACCTACCACTTGAGGGGCTTTCAGGCAGGCGATATTGCAAACTGCCAGTGCATAAACCTATCAGCTTGACCATATTTGACCAAAACATTTCTCTGTTGAATATATAAAGCTGATGCCACGCGCCAGTGACACACCGACATATACAAGATCGACTCTAGAAATCACGTATTTCAAACACATCTAAAAAAAAAAAAAAAAACGTATTTTAAACACGTCGCTTAAAATCAGAAAAGTTGGACCCTACAAATTTTAAACATTTTGAAAACCGTCATCCACAGACTAGGACATTGGGTAAGAAAAAAGAAACATTTCAGCTATAAACAGATTTCAAATCGACTTCTATCAAAAAACTTCTCATAACAAAAAATTTATTAACCGTGCGTGATGCACTTAGTAGTAATCCGTATGAAACAAGCATTGATAGCTGTTCTGTTGATGATAATGCGTCACCCATTGGATAAAGCTTTTCGAAACCACCGAATCCTATACAGTAATATGAAAGGAAAAAAATATAGTAGTATCAAAACTAAAGCTTTTTTTTTCAATCTAATTTTTACAAAATTTCAATGTACTAGAAAATTATTAATACTAATATGTGGATCTGAATGATAGCATTTTTTGAAGATAACATGGAAGTATAAAGTTATAAATAACTCTTACCGTAAATAAATAATGAATAACAGTAGCTCAGTCAATTTAAAAAATCATTCATCTCTTTAAACATTTTATTAATTTAAAAAGACAATCATCATCCCAAAATGACTCACTTTTGAAAAAACTTGAAACACGGACGGCTTTCATCCAGATAATCAATAGGGCATGGAAAATGTAATTCTGCAATATGAACATGACTTGATTTGTAACCGCAAAAATCACTAAGAAGACAAATCACTCGAATTTCAACAACAATACCACTGAACGTACTTACGAATTTCTGACGCACGTTTCAGTTTTGCGCTCATGAATATCAACAGATATTGGAAGCAAATTTTTAAATCTAGAATTTAAGAAATGAAAAGCAATACTGTTTCAACATTTCGTGTAGTAAATAAACCATCACTGGCAACATAATGACTCAGTGAGCCCGTCTGAACAAGAAAAAACTTGAATTCTCGCGCAATTCCATTCAGTGTTTTTATATCACCGTCCAATTCCATGTTCTAAATTTTGAGCTTCCCAATTAAGTCCCAAATAAATCTTAGTTTAGCTTTTCATCAACATAGCATAGGAGATCAATAACTCCAACTATTCACCTGTGCAAAGGTGGTTAAATAACTGAGTGAACGATCCAGATCAATGATGGCTGTGTCGGTGGAATCATGAGTAATTTGCTGATATAATAACCGAAGACAGCGAAATACTATTTTGATCCCACTATCTGTATACAGCTAAAAAAAAACGGTCTCATTCAGCAAATCCGGGTATTAAGATTAGCTTGAATATATTCAAATGAAGTAGAAACTCTACAGGAAAAAATTGTAAACGTTTTTAAAAGATATCTGACAAAAATTAAAATTCAAACTCCAAAAACTCGCTTTATTTTTTAACTTTAAAATAATGACACATTTTTGTAATAATTATCAAAATCACTGCAAACAATAATTGATATAACATAACTATAACCATAATTGATAAAAGCATATATAAAAGCAAACCATAGTCGCATTGAAACTAAAGGTAGAAAGTTTCAGGAAAGATGGTAACGTATATTGCACGGAAGGTAAAGTGTAATCATCAGTGATACGTCCCGATGGACAACTATTTTGACAAACCCAATCAGTTTGCAACCATTCTGGTAAATCTTCCACCGATTCGAATAAATCCCTTTGTGTTTCATCCATTTGACAATAGAATCATCTATTATTCCAATACATTGTAAATTCTGCAAATCAAAACATAAAATAAACAAATAAGAGAATAAGTTAGATAATTGAAAATCATTGAAGAATCGTAAATAAACAGAGAGATAGATGCATTATAGTGCTATAATGTATTGAAGAAATGCTTTTTCAATTAAACTATTCAACTTTAATTTCATCTGTCATGTTTGTTTTTCTTATGCACGCTTAATATTAACTCTTTAATGAATGAATGATTAAGACATGACAGAATACTGGGATATTAGGATGTTAAACAGGATTTTTAATTAAACTATCATATAAAGTTAATTTACTTAAACACATATAAAGTTAATTTGCTAATATACTAATCAAATTCAAATTTGCCGCACAAAGAGATGTTCTTAAGTTAATAAATGTTACTTGCAGCAGTGTTGCTGTCATGATGAGATGTGCTTAATTTTAATGGTTTGGTCGTTTTTTTTTTTTTTGAATAGTTTTTTACTAAAATATTTAGTTTTCTGTTACGCAACATTCCGCTTGGTTGTATGAAATCTTAGGTGAAATTATTTATCGGGAAATTTTGAGTATTCTCGAAGATAATTGTAAGTAATAGAGGAATGAGAAAACGTAAGGAAAAGATCTGAATTTTTTAGGAAAAGAGTCGCATTTATTTAAAAATTCAATTCTTTGAAGTGTACCTTACGTCCCTTCCTGTTAGTGGATATTATTGAAATTTAAAGAGTTTAATTTGAACATCTTTATTTTACTTTTGTTGCCAGATTTTCTAAATTTTTACATACAACTGATCGCAAGATATCAGACTAAGAGCTCGCATAATTTTTTTTTTTTAACGTGAACTTTACGATAGTTTTGTTAAATTGTTGAAAATCTTTGCTGACTTGTGCATTTAACCATATTAAATAATTGTTTGCTCATAAAGAACAATTTCATCATAGATAGTTTAAAGTGTACGTTGTAGATAACTCGAAATCAAAGAATAATCGGAATTGTTTTAGGACTCAAGTTGGCTACTCAAGAGCAGTTGTTAACAGCAGTCCGTACTCGCCATCCGGCGCTGCGGAAGACGGCGGCCATCAGTGATGAAACAATAGACGAGAATACAACCAATGAGTCGCAGAGTTGGGGTAGTAGTAACGGTACCAACAGTATCACTTCATTCGCTTCGATAAAACGATTTAATCAACCAACTGCTACAATTGTATGCACCAAAAGTGAACCGCTTTCCGGTGAGGATATCAGTGGTATTACCGCTCATCCACAGCGAAATACTTTGCCAGTACATGCACATTCAGTCCCACCAATGCGATCTTCCAAGCTTCATGATATTTCTGCAATGAACACGGTTACTTCTAGATTCTGCTGTTAAATATGCAATCAACATTTTCGAAATTGAAAGTGTACATATATATCGAAGTGGGGAAAGGTCCAAGTGTCATAGTCTTGTCCTTCAATATCAATTCCAATTTGGAATATTCGGAAATCCAAACTACATCTTACAGTTTCTAATTTCCTTCAGTTAGATATGCACAACATCTATACATTGGTGATTTCTTTTAGATTCGCAGCTGTGATGGAAATTTCGCGGAGGAAATGAATGGTTTATTATCAGATGCTCAAACTGTGATTAAACATCAGGTCAGTTTTCGTTGAGAACAATATTTTGGCGAAATTGGGTGATTTGGTGGTTAATTACGTATGCAAACGGTTTTCAGGTTCCAAATGATCCATCCGGTTTAAACTCAGTTTATTATCGTGATAGTGGTGTTATCTTGCCGTTTAATAATCATCTCTTGCCACCAAAATCTGTTGCACAAGATGATGTACGTATGAAGTTGGGTAGATTTGAACTAGTCAAAAAGAAAGGCAGATCGGAAGTATGGAATTTGTTTGGACAGGTTGGTCGTTTAGAACGGTTGTAAGAGATTTTTCTGTAGATTTTTTTTTTTTTTAAATTTCATTGTATACGAGTATGGCAGTGGTAGAGCGATGTTAATGCGGGACGAAATTCATCGTGTATGAGTATGGCAGTGGTAGAGCAGTGTTATTGCATGACAAAATTTATGTTCCATAAGATCTGTGGTGATCAAGAAAACATTGTCATATGGTAATCAGTAGATATCAAATGTTTTATATATATGTTCACATGGGCTAGGTGTTTTATTTAATAATTTTCAGGTTCCAAATGATCCATCTGGTCTAAACACAGCTTACTGTCGTGATACCGGTGTTACCTTGCCATTAAACAGTCATCTCATGCCACCAAAGTCTGTTATACAGGACGACATACGTATGAAGCTGGGAAGATTTGAACTAGTCAAAAAGAAAGGTAGATCGGAAGTGTGGAATTTGTTTGGGCAGGTTGGTTGTCTAGAACGATTGGAAGAGATTTTCCCTGCAGAATTTTTTTTTTCTTTTAACATTTCATTGTGTACGAGTATGGCAATGTTAATGCACGACAATGTATATTTTCCACAAGAGGACTCTGTTATATGTCACTAGGTAACGATGGAGTGGTTTATGTGACTGTAATTGTAGGCTTATTTCTGAAGGTACTGGACTGTGTTCAACATACAGGAATCTGATTATCCAGTATGTTGGAGAAATTTTATTGTCCAAAGATTAGTCTAACATTTTATAGTAGAAAGTCCAGTGAGTTTAGTAGAAGCTTATTCAAGGCTTTTATTGATCTTTGTGGAACTGTCATATTTGAGAATTATTTTCTGTCCAGGTGCTTGACACAATTACTGGAGCTCGTCTACCTTATGTGGCTTGTTATGCATGCAAGGTGCTTTATACAGATACGGGTGGTGGAACAGGAAATATGACTCGTCACAGATGCCCGATCGGCAGTAGCTACAAGGATAGCAATATGAGGTGATGTAAATTGTTGCTCCAGAATTACATTTGCCTAAATGGTATGGGTTGTACAGATGCGTGATAGGGAGAAAAGAAGAGGTTATTCATTTTTTCGGATAGGGATTTTATTTCTAAGTTGCGTGCATTTTATGGGACTTTCCATTTTATAGCCATTTAACTGGCTTTTCTGTAGCTCATCATCCGACACAACGAATGACACTGCCGGCCAACAATCTTTTGAAACCCTTGCATCAGGATATGTCAGTCAGTTGTCTCCCGATACATCTGCTGCATACAGAAGGGTATTATGTTCTTCTAAACATTTTGATTTTTTGATAATTTATACTTAAGCTGCTAACGTAGCAAACAGATATATTGGAATGGTCGGGACATATTACGATTCTTAAGTTATCGTTAAGTTGCAGTGTTTTTTTTGGTTTATTGTCCTAGAGTATGAATACATATTTACAATTATGTCGGAATGTAATTTGCACTGGCAAAAGTTTGTCACTAGGGGAATAGATCCAATAAAGAAATAAGTCAGTAAACCTGTTTTAATGTAGATGTAACTTCCGAAAACTACCAAAAAATTTCTCGCCACTCATTAAGCGAAATAAGGATATAATTACGTTATTGAAAATACTTTTAGGATTCTCCAGCACCACCTTCAGCTTCACATACGAGTCTTACGGCACAGTCGTCATTTGAAACATCATTTAGTGATTATGATCGCCGAATATTTTGCAATGCAATAATGCGATGCTGTGCTGTCGATTTACTTCCACCTGCCATTTTTCAGGTTATTTTGGACTTTTTGATTTTGTCTTTGTAAAATTTCATGATTGGTCACTTTCGCTATATTTAGTTGGGCTAGGATGGAAAATTACATATGTGATGCAGAGGAAAAATACTACTTGAAATTGAGTCAAGATTTGCTCGAATCGTGTCGTATTTCAGAATTTTTGAGCATAAATTTTATTTTTATTTTCTTTTTGCTGGTCAGCACTTAATAATGATATTCATTCGAATTTTTTTAGGGTGACGGAATGCATGGTGTAATCGAGACGGCCATATCGATCGGGCGACGTTGTCGATGTTCGGATCGTCAGGCGGTTTCAACACTTATTCCTGAAACTTCTACTTTGAATCAGGTGAGCAAGTTTTCCTAATTACTTCGGCTTTGAAAGTTAATCTTATTTACTGCTTGTTTGCTATGAATTTCTTGTATGATCGCAATTTCATATGCATAATTTATAGAGCGTGCTTGATGATGTTGCTCTATTTTCACAGGTTATTGAAGCTAATACAGCAATGGTGCTATCAGAATTGACCGCAGAAATAGGGCAAATTGCCCGCACATCCGGTTTCTCCTTTTCGGTAGAGCGCATTGCAAGCGAAGATGATATTGCTGTCATTTCTGCTAATTATATCACAACAGAGTGGAAATATAAGCATCACATTATGAAGCAAGTGTTTTTTTTAATTTTGTTTTGTTGATAACATTTTACTTTGATAATGTCTAATGTGTACGTAATTGAAGCGCAAATGAGTCTTAGTTGGTATATAAGATTCAACTTGTTTGTTCATTTTAGTGTTGATACGTTAGAAAAAATGAAAACAGGATTGGGAACAATGATCCGAGAAGCGGGTGAATCCAAAAGACTGTTATGCGTTTCGGAAAACATTCCGAATTGTAGTGGGCAAGCCCATCTTTGCTGTATATGTTATACACTAAATAATGTAATTTTTCATAAAATTGTAGACATTCTAACTGATTAAATTTCTATAATCCTGTCCTAATATTATTTAGGCATGTCTTGTTCCAGTATTGCTTTAACCTTTACATTAACCTGCTAGACTCATGCATTAATCACGAATAAATTGTGACTAATCAGACAGTTATTTAAGATTTCATGTGTTGCAGCTTATCCATGAAATTTTCGAGGAATTATGTGATCAGAGACACGATGTATTTGCCATTTTTATGGAGTGTCAGAAAATAGTTGGTAATCTTTCTTATTTTTTACTTTGTTTCTATGAAAAGCATTATCGCAAATTTCGAAAAACACACAGAGCACATGTTTTGTATTTATGATAAGTTATTACTTCATTTATTTGTCATTTGCTTAATTTTTAGCACATAACTTCTAGTTTTAGATGCGATAGAAAAATTAGGCTTAGATCATTGGGCTGATCCGCCAAATAAGAAAAGAGCTGGGAAATTGGACTACTTATTTTACGGTTACGAAATTTTAAAATACGTTAAAGACTGCATTCAGCATTTGCCGATTTCACAATATCCAGGTGTGCTTTTTTGTCATCATTGTTTACATTTTCCGTTGTTTTAATTGTCGTGAAGCGTTTCATACACCATTACTTTATATATTTTTACTTTAAGGACTTCGCAGATAATTTAATCTCCTTTTTTACTAATATATGTATTTTTGAATAAGGCATAAAACATATTGGCAAATATCTCTTGTTTGATATATTTATTGCAGTGTTTATGGTGATCTTTTTATTTTATTTTTTAACTTTAGCATTTTGCATTATTGGAATTTATTACTTTCAAGCTTTTTATTATAACAAATACCTAGTGACTATATAGATATTATGGTACTGGTGCAATCGATTGATTGGTCAATTGCTGATGAGATCCAAAAATATTTGGAACCATTTCATATTATAGCATTAATTTTCAACAATAAATCAGCAGT
This sequence comes from Mansonella perstans, assembly GCA_037074765.1. Taxonomy (NCBI): domain Eukaryota; kingdom Metazoa; phylum Nematoda; class Chromadorea; order Rhabditida; family Onchocercidae; genus Mansonella; species Mansonella perstans. Next base: position 41,971 of record JBAMDO010000232.1, on the reverse strand, counting down.
ATCTTTTCATATGGTAATATATTATTCTTTTCTTATTAATTACGAAATTTAATTAATATGTCTAACACTAGATTTAATGTATCCAAATATATTTGTGGATTGCAGATGTTTACTATATCAACTTGTTTGATTTATGAAGAATCTTTGTCAGGTTCAACCGGAATGGTTCGCATTAATTCATGAATTCTCATCAGATGATGAAGATGATGTTAAAATGAATAACGATACATCGAACTGGGTGTGTGAATTAAGACGGAAAACCGAAAATATATTACGAAGCGCCACAAAATCAGTAATTATGCCTGAACATCGCATGGCAGCTGTTCTGAATCCTCGTCTCAAACATCTTCCAGTTATTTGTTCAGACGAGGAAAGGTTTATTTTTCGTTTTTCAGAATGAGATGTGCTTTTCTCTGTTGAAATGATGCTTGGAAAAGTATATTTTTGGCATAATATCCAACTGTCATTCATCTTCATACTTACTGCTTTTAACTACATGCTTCATAATTTTTTTCAAGAGTCATGCGAAAACTAAATTTTTAGAGTAGAAACTTATTCGAGAATACGGGAATTGATCGGGACATCCGAAATGACGAATCAAAAAGGCGATGAACTTCCTTCTGGTAATGTTTGCAATTTAAAATTTACCTGTTCTGTAGAATGATAAGTGTGAAAAGAGTGGAAAATATTATATCTTCTTTTGCTCAGAAGCTGTTTAGAGCTGGGAAGTCCGGCCCAATAAAATTTATGATTCAAAATTAAATTTAGGTACAGATGATGGCGAACCACCAAGGAAGCGAATATCATTTTTAAGTTCCTTAGAAGATCATGCAGTTATTGATGACGAATTAGAGTGTTACCTACGTTCGCAATATCCCGCATCTCAAACAAAGTTTGCTTTTTTCTACTGTTTCTCGTTAATTTATGTGTTCTTTTATGTACGTATTTATTCAATAGTCAAATTGGCTACTTATTCAGCTACTTTCATTTATTTACCTAAAAAAGCATGCAAGTATACCTTTAGATTTATAACTAAAAAAATTTATCAAATTTCATTTCTGATTTTTTTTCGTGCGTTCGAGATCATTAGTTATAGAAAAATAATTTTTCATTTCCAGAATGTTGTGCTGATACTAAGCTATGTCATGTCAAGCCTCTGCTTTTAGAGATGTGCTGCAGTTTTGGTCCACTGTTGGTCAAGCGCAATTTCCACATTTGTCGCTACTGGCTCGATTTCTTCTTTCCATTCCAGCTGCTTGTGTGGTCCACAAAAGTCAAAACGTTTTGAAATTGACCCCGGAACACCTATCTAGTTTACTTTTGTTGCGATCTTCGTATACGCAAACAGTTACTGGTGGACAGACCCTATTTGTGTAACAAATATTCATATTTTCTCTGTAATATTTTGAATTGGTATAGTGTTGTGTTTTTTGCTTTCAATTTTCCAATTCAAAATTCTCATTGTCTTTAAATATTGGACGATTTTCTTTTTCATTTGTCTTTACCTGTGATAAGTATTATGTAGCGATACATAGTATAGTATGTCAAAACAACTGATGGATTCTTTCTCTGATTAGTAGTCATCGTTAGGTAAGTAATCCATATCATCCTGCCTATTTCACATTTTTTTTTCACGAACATGCTCTCTGTGCTTCGCCACATTGTGATCTCATGTCCAACTTGTACAACATCTTCAGTTCTGTTTAATTATAAAATGGTATTTTTCGTTAAATGCCTTAGTTCTATGATGGTGTTAGAAATGCACGTGTATATAGTATATTCAAATTTTATTAAAAGCATTTCAAATTAGCTGATAGTCAAAGTTCTCAAAAAAGTAAAATGAATGTCTTTTAATATATCTTTTAAAATATACACGCATTGATTATTTTGCAACTATTCAGTTAATTGAAGCAGCGAAAATGTGAGGTTTTAGATCACTGATGTTTGATGGTGTTTTTTCATCTAGCAGTAATCATAGACAAAAGATGTTTTATTTGTAATTTGAATGACTAAGGATTTCTAGGTTGCAATCAACAGGTTACCGGATATCACAATTCATTAACACATATTCATGTGTGAGGTTTCATGGCCGATTAAGAAACAGAAGAGTTCCAATGAATCCTGCTTTAAAAAGTTCATACCTACATATTATGCCTTCTTCTTTTCGTAAATTTTCAGCATCATATAGACATTTTGCTAAGGTAATTTTGCCAAATTATTTTGAGTTAGAAGAAAGCTTACTGAATCTATTCATGTTAACAACTAAAAACCTAATGCACTGTTTCTGTTTTGCAAAACTTCCGGAAGTTTGTCAATAACCTGAGCATATAAATCATTTTAATGTTTGATCTCTTTTGTATTTTCCTCCTTTTAAATAGGAAATATCATTTTAACCGCAGTTAGATCCTTTTTTGATGCAGAGTTTGTCAAATGTTCAGGTAAGAAATTGGGAATATTTGATGCAAGATGCTTCTGTTCCGAAGATAAAAGCAATGAACCGAAATGTATCTGCCACAAATAAACAAGATTTCGATTATTTCCTTGTCCTGGATTTCGAAGCAACTTGTGAAGATGGGATTAAAATTATGCCACATCAAGTAATTCTTTTCCATGTGTAGTTTTAAGTATCCTTTGAAGTATTTAAGTTTTGAATGTAATGCGGGATCAGTATTTAATTTCTGGTTATTGTCACCTGTTGTTTAAACGAATCAGACTTAAGTATATGGAATATTTTAGGAGATAATCGAGTTCCCGGTTATACAGTTATCCGGAAAAAATTTCGAAGAAGTTGGCCGATTTCATCGATATGTAAGGCCTACTGAACGACCAATTTTAACCTCGTTTTGTACTGATCTTACTGGAATTGTACAGGTGCAATAAATCACATCATATTTCCTTTAAATTGCAAAAAAATCAATTATTTCTACCTGGATTTTCTAAATTACTAGTTTTAGTTTGTTATAAAAATTTTTCTTAGGAAACAGTGGCAAGCCAAGAGAGTCTTCCGGAAGTTTTGGATGCTTTTCTTAAATGGCTCATCGATTTGAACTTAATTAATTCCGATAATTCGATGAAATCACCTTTTACTTTTGTAACATGTGGTGATTGGGATCTTGGTGTATTGCTCCCTAGTGAAGCAAATTACCGAAATTTGAAGTTACCAGAGTATGCTTTTTAATGATTTGCACTGCGATTATATACAAAGTATGATGGTGTGTGAATTAACTTCAAATGGTGCTAACCGTTAATCGTAATTTGGTAAGCTTTCACAAGAAAAATTTTTTTCTATCTTTGCTTGTGCGATTTTTCATCTTGTTTTATGCTTTAATCAGATTTTAGATACTTCAAGAAATGGATCAATTTGAAGAAAGCCTTCTGCAAATCGAAAGGTTATTTCGCCAAATCTCTAACAGTGATGCTTCGTGATCTGGAACTAAATCATGTGGTATGTGGTATGTTCACTAAATTTTAAATGCTTTATATCGTCTTAAATTATTTTCAGGTCTTTTTCGCGCTTCAGATTTTGTACAAATCTACCTCAACTTTTTTGTTTATTGTTGTTTTTTTTTTTTTTTTTTTTTTTTTTTTTTTTGATTGAACCAGCTTATAGTACTATACAAAAGTAATCTCGCAATCCTCTCTCTTGACTAAAGTTGACTAGTTGTCTTCATGTATCATATTTCTATGTATGGGAAAAATAAACTTTCATTCTGCAGGGTCGCTTACACAGTGGAATAGATGATGTGAGGAATATGTGCCAAATTACGAGATCTCTTGCCAAGAGTGGTTATGTATTCCAAAACACATCGATTTATGTGGATGAGAAACGTGATTTTGAAAATTTATGACATAATATGTAAAATATTGTGGCATTTCGGGTCCTTTGAGGACTTTTAAAAAACTATGCAGAAAATGTTTAGTTTTGTTGTTGAACAGTTGCGCACTCTTGAATAATACTGTTTAACATACGAATCAGCAACAATCAAGATTGAATCAGTCAAATTATATAAAAAATGAACCCATAAGTTGAGATCAAACAATGTGATATCCTTTTGCAAATTTTTCAGAACGTACTTTTCTTTCTGTACCACTGCTTGTACGTGAAGTACGACGTATAAGTGAACGTGGACGTTTCTGAAATATTATAACTTACGAGAGAGGAGAAATTATTCCATATTTTTCAGAAACCAAGATTTTAAGTATAAACAGCTAATGCCATCATTCTTTAATTCGAAGATTTCTAAAATATTACCGTGATTTTTCCAACAGCCTGATACTTTTGCGAATTAAAGTTCCAAAAGTGACATATCATTACTGCATTGAGAATAAAGCAAACACCTTAAAATCATCATTTCGGGATTAGAGAGAGAGATATATGCCTTTTGATTATGAAATGCATTTTTATGTAATGTGCTATATCATGGCATGGAAATAGTTGCCCTGGTTCGATATTGCAAAAGAGTGGTGAAAAATGTTACAGGAGTTGAATAGGATACAATATTGCTTCAATTAACTGTTTAATAAATTTTTATGGAGAAAAATCGGTTGGAATAATCTAATAGCTAATATTATAATTCTTTTCCGTCCAGTTAACATATGGCTGGTCAATTTACGATGCCTTCACAGTTTTCATAGTTTGGTAAATTTTATTAAAATAAAAAATTAAAAAAGAAAAAGAAAAACGGGCAACAGATCATACGAATTCAGATGCAAATACTAACCAATGGCAACAGAACATAAAAGCATCATTCCACTTAATCCATTAACAAGACCGGTGCGACTTTTCATTTTACTAAGATGATCAAGCCAAATGCCCGTTGTTATCACTGATAACAAATTCCCAACAGCTGATATAATGCATAGTACAAGCCACATAATGAGCATCATCTTCCATCGATACCTTAAGAATTCATCAGAAGTTTTAGCTTCAACTTTACAAATTCGATTGCATATATCACGTACAGATACTGTGAATATTTCTAATCATGCAAGATCTCCAACAAGATGAATAAAGCATTAAAACAAAATGTTGAAGTTAACTCAGCAAATAACAGGTTAGCCAGATTTTTTTACCTGTGTACAACACCAAGTCCTATGCAACCGGTAGTGGTACCAACAACTGCAGCTACCACATTCATATGGCATGTTCCCTGATAGGCAGATTCTTGAGCAAAACCTGGACATGTGAAACCGTGGATCAGAAATCCCAATGATACAGCTATTTCGATGCGACACAAATTAATCATTATTGACAAATAACTGAAATTAAAATTACACACGTTTTTAAATTTCATAAAAGTATTTTAGAGATGATTTTTTTTACTTTCCTGTCAATGATAGTGATGATCATTTGTTATGGATTACATAATACGACAGTTCTTGACTTCGCATTTTCAATATAATAGAAAATCTTAATCAAACCTTCTTTAATTTAAACTTTTGAGCAAATAATTTAGCGAATTACTTAACAGCATATTTTAAACATAATAAAATGTTTGAATTAATTTTTTTCTTGCTTTTAAAGAAGGTATTTAGGCAGCAGGAATTTTTTTTTTGATACACAGAATTCTCCAACAATCAACAACGATCATATTTCACTGAAAGAGTTTTATTGGGTTTTTTTTTTATCTTGAACATTCCATTTCACGGATTCCTGTGGGACCAAACCGGTAAGACTTGTAATAATGGGACTGGAAAGGATTAGGAAGGACTTCAAGTAATCGAAAAAAATAGTTTGAAGGGATCTTCTTTCCAATTTTTAAGTTTAATCTTTAATTTTGTTTTTACATTTCTGTTCACTTATCAAAATCTAATTTTAACTTGCTCGAAAAAATGTAAAGTATGAAAACTTGCTCCGTATGCTGAAATCCGGATTTCTGCATTACCGTATATGCTTTGTAGCGTCTCATTTGTGATTTCCCTTTCTCTAGCAAAACATCTTCATCAGTTTCAGAACTCTGCAAATAATTCAACATACAACAAAAAATATTCATTCAAATCAGATAGAAATTTTAGAAATGAAAATTTTTCGCAATTAATGATGTAGTGAAATTCTTGAATTATTTTAAAATTTATTACAATTAAATAAATTACAATGGAACCAATAAATATAATTGAGTAAAAAAAAAAAGGATTAAAAAAGAAAAAACTGAAAAGAAATAAAAAAGAGAGAGGATAAGAAAGAAAAATGCTTACGAGAATAAAAATTCGAAATACGTTATTGTTTTATGGAACACGAAACAGTGTCAGGAAATTTTGTTATAAAAAAAATGTAAGAAGTTCACCATCTGACTAGTTGCCTTGTGAACAATACGCAACGTTGGGTCTTCATGGGTTTTCAGTAGTTCCATTTCCGCTTTTTTTTTCTTCCTTTTTTATCCTTTTTTTTCTTTTTTCTGGTCCAATGATATGGAAAAAGATTTTAGGAAATTAAATGTGCATCGGAACTGCTTCGTACGACAGTCATCATTATCATCATCATCATTCCATCATTGCTTATCAGAAATTGTTCCCTGCAAATTATTTTCTATTTCCTCTATTTTTTTTTAAATTTAAATTTATAAAAACTCAAATTTTTTAAACTGAAACAAATATAGTGAGGAAAAAAAAAAGTTAAGGTATCATGATTGGAGCGAAAAAATGTTTAAAGATCGAAATGAGGAACAATTAGGTAAAATTGCTGATTGTAGATCTATTTAAATGCCAAGCAAAATAACGATCTGGAAGAATTGGAAGAAGATGTTAAATAAAAAGGGAGGTGGATACAAGAGAGAGAAGAAAAAAGAGAGAAAAAGAGAGAGACAAATAGAGAAATGGATAAATCAGTTAGTTAAATTTTTATTTACGTTTCACTTTTTCGGAATTTTCAGATTTTAGTTTTGGAAGCAAAAAGGAATTTTAACATGAATCAAATTTGTTAAGCAACTAACTGAAAAAAATATGCAAAGTAAGCAAGTCAAAAGATAATTTCATTGCTGACCTTGTGTATCATCTTTGGAGAAGTGCGCAAATGAAATTTTGAGCGCATATTGCGGGCCTTAATACTATTGTACTATTAGTGTTAGTTGAATTGAAGTGTAGTAAAGGCCAAAGATCATATTTACAGCTGTGCAAAATGTGCAGGTAGAGGTATATATCATTTACCGCTTCTGCATGATTGATGTTAAAGTACTTGCAATTTTTTTTGCGTTTTAACTTGTTTTTTTTTTTTTTTTTTTAAATTAGCATTTATATTAAAAAGAATATGAAAACTTTTAAAAACTCGATTTTTAGAATATATGCTGTTAATAAATTTCAGTTTTTGATTAAATACAACTGACAAAATTTTGCATTTGGAAGTTTCTATAAGTACAAATAAATATGCAAGCTAATCAATTCGATTGATTATTAATCAAAATCACCCAATTTAATTCGGTTATTCAATTGATAGTTTAACATAGGCAGACAGGATACTTCACTGAAGTGGTTTAATTATTATATTAGGCACTTCTATTTCCGTACATTTGCTGTGTACGAATCCACTCATTCACATTGCCAACCAACATCCTGTTATTCTTCTTACCTACCTGTTCCTACTACTACTACTACTACGACACCTTATGAGATCATCCGGTTAACAAATCCGTCCTTAAAATCCATTAATGTAAGCAATAATTACAAAAAAAAAATCTATACGCATATATTCAAATGAAATAAAAATTCGCAAAACATTTCATGTCTCTCATTCATGTACCTGTTATAAATAAAAAGAACCAAAACTGTCACCTTCATCATTTCCTTTACTTTTTCCCATTTGTTATCAAATTTGTGAGACTAAAAAATTCTGAATGAGATGGAAGATACGGAATGTCATAAATCATTTTGAACAAAATTTCTGATGGAAAGGTAATAAAATGCTAACCACAAATAACAGCAAAGAAACAAACAAACGAACAACAACAACAATAAGAACAAAAACAACAGGCAAAGAACATTTGTCGTACATTCTGCCGACCACCGATAAATGTATGCCACAAAAAAACAAAAAAAAATTGCTCGATGGAAACTAAAGATGATGGTTGTGATTAAAAAGATGAAATGATTGTGAAAAAAAAAAAAAAACTTGTTAAGAGAAAAACATTTGAAGGTATGATATTATACATCAACAAGTTTTGGCGAAATAAATAATACATTCTGCTATTGTTGTTGCTGAAAATATCAATTGAACAAAATACATCTATGATTTCATATAACAATGTTAATGAACATTTCTGTAAAAAAAAACTTTTTTTGCTTTCCTAGACTTAAATCAATATATTTTATTCAATATTGCAATAAAATGATTAAAATTCTTGTGAGAATTTGAATTTTTTTTTTAAGAAGATTTGTTAAATATGTTCAACTACAATAATTATAAAGAAATACAAAGTCTCAATGAAATTAGTTTCAAAAAAATGAACAGTGAAGATTATTATTGATGCTACTGTTTTGAATTTTTAACAACTTATTAGAATTTTTGACAAAACTTTCTTGAAACTAATATCGAATGCATGGAATATATTTTTTATACTTGACTTATGAATTATTTTTCATGTTTTTTCTATTTGTTCTCGCTAACTTTATCAAAATGTTTAAAAAATTGAAAAATTACAGACTAACCTATGAAATGAAATTCATCTATTATATTTATACAAAAAATATATTATAATGTTCTAGTTCGCTTTTCTCGTTTCACTTTTTCATTTAAGAAGGTTGCATTAAAAATTACTTTTGATTATTAAATAATCTGTTAAATTATCGAATAAACAACTAATTAAGAATGTTTATTATTGATTTATTTCAAAGTTATAACAGACGAGAAATTTAATAAACGGGCAACGACAATTTACGGTATGTGATAAAAATATGGAGAAAATGTTGGAATAAATGAGAGTGATCCAATTTTGGTAATATACGGAGTTAAATTCAACAAAATGAGGTCAATTGGCGACACACATTGCTATCAGCCTTCTTTGATTTCATCGTATCACTGTCCCACCCTTCATTTTCACATCTCTCAACAGGAACCTAACTGCTTTCCTTTTTTTTCTAAAATATCATCGGCAATATCCTGTATAGTGTAATCACTTGTAATACTTTAGATAAAACACTAAAAAAATAAAAAACAAATAAAAATTAGTACTTACAAAAAAAAAAAAAAAAAAAAAAAAACACTTCAAAATATATGATAAAGTAAAAGTTCTGAAATATTTTTTAATAACAAGAGAAGAAATAATTGAACAACGATGAAAAATGAAAGATGAAGAATTTAATCAACTTTCGTTTTTTCATTTCAAAATTAATATTCAAATTGATAATAAATTGCAAGAAAATTAAATTGCTTCTTATTTCAAATTTTAGTTTCTGATTCTTTCAGATTTAAAAATTTTTTCAAAGTTTGTTTTCTAATAGTTTTACAGACAACAGCAAATTTTGTTATAGCATATGTAATGCAAATCATTGCAATGAGAATATAAAAAAACAAAACAAATTTAAAAGGAAGAAAACATTCTAGTTTTATTTTTAGGAAAAGCAATAAAACGTAGGACAAGCAGACCTCAAAGAGAAATTTATAAACTTTTGCAAATTGAACATGCTTCATTTTGCTTTTTTTGAAAAAATTTTTTTTCTCTTTGCGTTCACCCTTTCAATGCATTTGTATCTTCTTGTATCATCCAATATTTGCAAAAAAATTCATTGATTTTCAAAATCTGATCCATTTTTCAAAATTCATATTTTCATTTTTATCTTTTCCATTTTCATCCTTCATTTGAATATCTTTTTGTGTTCTATAAAATTTCACTTTTTTGTGTTTTTTTAGACTGATTTTTACAGCATTTACAAGAAATTAAAAATTCACTTAGTTTTGAAAAATTAAAATTTGCAATTTCATATTCAATAATAAAAAAGTGCAAAATAGTACGACATTATTATTTGTTTCATGGATAATTTTTAAGGAAAAAATAAAAAATGATATCGTTAAAGATTATTCAGATATAAAGATAAAATTAAAAATATGTTAATAAAATTTGAAATTTCTTTGTTTTTAAACTTTATTTTTTTTAAATTTGCAAAAAAATATGAAATAAATTTTTAGTTATCTATTTTTTGACAAATAATATGTTTTCATCTGTTTTTCTTTCAAAATAATCATTTATGCTATTCATTGTTATTTCTTCTCTTTCTCGTTTTTTGGCTCTCTTTTTGTTTTTTAGATTGAAATAAAATCCTAGAAAAAAGGATTGATTAAAAATATTCAAATTGCTTGCTTTTTTTCAATTTCATAATTAATTACTAACAATATACGATTTATTCCGCTTTATTTATTTTGTTTTCATTAAGATTATCCATGAATAAAATAAAAATTAGCTTCAAATGCAAACTTTCGAAGAAGACGGTTTGTGAAAGATTTAGTAAATACGGGCAATGAAAAGCCAAAATGTAAGTTTAGGCTTATGGCATGGCCAATTTTATGGTAGGTTATTTTAAAAAAATCGTTATTTTATTCATTTTTTCTGTGCATTTCTTATTGCATCATTTTTTTCAAAAAAAAGACGAATATTTTACCATTTTTTTCAATGATATTTTCAGTTAGTAAATTAGTCATGAGAAAGTGTGAATTTTTAGTAATCAGTAATGATCGTAACTTTAATCTCCTCAAAAATCTTTTCCCAATATGAATATAAATAAACTTTCTGAAAATATGAATATAAATAAACTTTCTGAAAGTGAAATTTATAATTTCACTTGTGAAATCATAATTGGCTTTATTACCATGCTTATAATCTTATCATGATTGTATCATTATCAAAATTACATGAGGTTATTTATTAATGCAACAACAACCATTCAGTCCAACTTTCTACCCAACTGCACTAGCATTAACATAATTAGTTTAGAGGTCTAATGTTTAAATTAATCAACTGATCAGTTTATCAAAAACTGTATATGCCTATATGTATGTATGTATGTATGTATGTAAGTATACATGCATGCATGTATGTATGTATATGTGCGTGTATATGAGTGTATGCAAATAAGTTTCGGAAGAAATTTTCATGTAACGAATTACTCAAGGGTAAAAGTAAAAGTTACAAAATTATCGTTCAACTTATCAAACAAAATTTTTGAATTTCGATGATTTCCACAAGCAAGAAAAAATGATATCAGCGTTTGAAAAAAAATTCATTTTTAAAATAATCATAAACGATAAATGCTAACCTTTTCCCAGAAAGTATCGGATCTATCCCACAAACTATTTTTTCCCTCTATTAGTTTCAAGTCATTTTCGACATAACCAAAACTTTCCATAAACAATTCTACCTTCTTAAATTATTTTACAATCAAGTAATCAAAATTAATAAATAAACAATTTTCCACAAAAAAAAAAAAAATGGTTATTTTGATATTTTCATGCAGTTATAAATAGTTATGTCTTTTTTAATCTAGAAAACACTCACAGCAATTAATGATATAAAGTTTGCTACTTTCCCGAAAAATCGTCCAGTTACCGTAAATACGTTTTTTGTTTTTTCTTGAACAATTTTAAAAGCATTTCAATATTTCATTAATTTACAAACAGCAACCAAGTTGAGCAATATTCTTGCAATTTTTAGGAATAATCATTTTTGTTGTTACTTTGCCTTTTTTTTTATACTTTTTTCCACAAATATAACATTTTGTGTATTCACCGAAATTTAAAAATTTATAAGTTTTTTTTTTTTTTTTTTTTTTTTTTTTTAAATTAACAATCAAATTTATAAGTAAAGCAGAAATAGTTACTTTTATTAAGTTAAATCTTTGCTCCTAACCATTTATCATTCCTTTTTGTTTTTGCAAAAAATTTTACCTCCTCTAGTAATGTAAGCATTATGCTCAAATTTGTTGTTTATTTACAAGAAAAAGGAACAGACAGATGAAAAATAGCAATTAATTAAGTCATAGGTCATTTTTTAGCTTTTTTTTTTAATCTGTTGCTAATTATTTTGCCATTTTGCATTTTTGCTATGCATAATCACTTGGAATTTAATTTAAGAAGGAAAAAAGTAATATTCCATCTAAAATTCGACAACTTTTAAAATTGAATTTCACAGATATATAATGTGGAAGAAATTTGTTGTTTAAAAATAATTAGGCAATGAAACAGAAAAAAAGCAAAGATTTGATGGTTTACAAATCATACACCAATTTACTAAAGTAAATTGAAATATGAGAATTCACAATTATCAGAAAGAAATCAGGTAATGTGATATGACATATTCAGGTCTCTGGTTTTCAGTTATTAGACGTCAAATGAACAGCAATCAAACAAATAAATTAAATAAGATGTTAGTGAATTAGATGATTATTTGTCAATAATATAAGCAAAAAATAAATAAAGGAAGAAATAATTTGTATTCTTGGAAATTTTACTTCTGTATGGCTAATATTTTATGATTCAGTGGTTAGTTAAAAGAAATATATTCTTCCCATCATAAATGTGTTGTTATTAAGAAATGGAAATGCAAGATTTCTGATAATTTCAATTTTCTTATTATAAAAATTCTTCCCCTTTCTTTCCCAAATATAAAAATTTTAAAAATTTTTAAAATAAAATACATTGTTTCAGTATTTCAAAATAAAAAAATCTTTTTTTAGCCAAATTATAATATGTAAAAGTAATATTAAAATGATTTTGCCAAAGTTAAAATGACAGATGATATACACGATTTTTTAAATGAATTTCTCCTACTTGCTATTGAAATTCCTATAAAATGCTTTTTTTATTTGAAATATTAAAATTTGATCAATTATTGAAGTGTTATTTCATGACAATTTAAATTTACATATAAAAATTAAATGAATTGAGCAAATTTGTTTCCGTACAAAAATTTCATTTTATTATTTGCTGTTATTAATTTAAATATCGCCTGCTTGGACACTTTTTTTTTTGTTTTTCAAAATCAATTAATATTGTAAGGTTTAGCCTATGATGGATGCAAAGTAACAAATGCAACGAATTGGATGAAGTATAATAATGATTTTAATATTTGGAAATGAAATTTTAATAAATGAGACTGAAGAATGTTCAAAGAGATGGATTTACCATTTGAGAATTTCAGAAAGTTTTTAATTTGGAATAAATGGAAAAAACTAACACATATCAAAACTTCGTGAGGATTGCTTGTAAAATAATCCCGATGTTTTTTCATTACATTAGATTTAATTTTGAAACAGAATTTTTAAGATTTTATTTAATAATATCGTTTATTTAATATCGTTTATCTCAACCATTTCGTGATTTATTCTATTATAAATAATATATTTAAAAAGAAACCAGAAAATTAATTTAAAATTATTTTGCATAATATTTTTCTTGGAGAAGTTTTAACAGTGAATTTTGTATGATAATGCATTATTTATTTTTCGGTTTCGAAATTGCAAGATTTTTTTGAAATTGCGAAAAAATTGCAGTATTTTTTCATGTCATGCTGTTTTGTTTATTATTATTTCATCGCAAAAAAAAATAATTGTTATGTTAACATTTTACTTTTAAATGCACAATTTTAGGCAGCATATACCTGAACAGTTACTTGCTTTAATCAAAATATTAGTCTAGATCAACTAATCCATTCAAAAAAAGATTGACTATATATTTAAATTAAGGCAAAAAAAAATGATTTTTCGTCTTTTTTACCGAATGAGTGGAAGCAGTTGCGTTGTTAACATTAACTCAGAGCTCAAATTGTTGAATGAATTTCTTCAAAGCTTTATAAGTTTATTTTCATTTTAGGAAAGGCTCAGGCATGAAATTTTGTTCTTTTCTCAAAGCCTCTTTATTGTTTTTATTATTTGTGCGTTATATTTTTTATTTTTTTATTTATTTTTTTGTTATTATGCTATAGAAATTGAACAGTGATATAAATTCAATACTTAATAAATTAAATACTTTCTTTTAAGTGAAAGAATTTGAATGAATGTCGATCTTAACAAACAAATCTTAAAAAATTTCGCTAGTTTTAATATTCATTTTAAATTAATTTATTCTGAAATACTGTTTTTTATTTTCGATACAAAAATTGAAAAATAATGAATTAATGCTCCAATTTTGGGATTACTTCTTTTTGTATTTTTTTATTTGTTATTACTTGAATTTAAATGATCGACAATCATTTGAATCACAAAAATAGAAAGTCATTTTTTTTTATCTGGGTTAAATCCCAAATACTTAATGGTGTGACATTTCATTAAAATAAAATTGTATAAGGTATGATGCAAAATCCTGTCAGTAAACAAAAACATTATCATTATTCCAGCTGTATTCTGGCAATTTTTAAATCGAAAGTTTTGTTAATAGAATTTTTTTGATCGAATTTTCCTTGCGGTTTTTTTCGAATCGTTTTATTTTGAATTAGCAATTTCATTCTCAAGGAAAAAAATTTTTTTTTCAAAAGCTTTTATTTTTTTCTTGCATTTAAAATGTCTTTGATCTTTTTTTTTCTAAGAAACTGGAAGATCAATAGAAAATTTAATGAGTTTATATCATTTTATGAAAAAAGCAAAAAAATTTCTATCATCTAATTGGCAACTCATCATTTCGAGATAATTAATTATCATTGAGTATAGAAAGAAAAAGTTGTTATTAATGATAATTTATTGTAAGTCTTCATCTAAAATTGTTTCTCCCTTTTCAAATGAATTCTATTCCAAATTTATCTGCAAATGTGTTATTTCATGTTTTGTTTTTATGAGTATACATTGTTAAGCTTTGCAATAATGCTAAAAGAACTTGAATTTAAAGATGAAAAAATTAGATAGATTGAAATAACAAAAGCTGATAAATTAAAAAGCACAAAGAGGGTGGAAAAAAAGTGAAAAATGAAAGAAGGTTTAAAAAGAAATAAATTGAAAGAGAAGCATTTGAATAAACACTTGAATTTCTTTTTATCAAGAAATTAGCTAAATCCTTAATGTTTTTGCATTAGTTTGTCGCAGTTGCAGTAGCGATGAATTTAATTAAACATAATTCCACTTATGGTCAATTCCCTTTTTTCCCCTTTTTTTTCCAATTTTCTTGGCAGAAATTTATTGTTTTCAAAATTAAAAAATATAAGTATGATGAATTTATTGTAAACAGGAAATAATGAATCGGTTAATGACTGATCCACTGACTGATTCATTAATTTTTTTTGCAGTATCAGCGGCATTTAATTATTATGCTTGATTAGAAACTTTGTAGTTTTTTTATTAAATATTTCTTTTATATTAAATGGTACATAAA
Source organism: Mansonella perstans (assembly GCA_037074765.1). NCBI lineage: Eukaryota > Metazoa > Nematoda > Chromadorea > Rhabditida > Onchocercidae > Mansonella > Mansonella perstans. The sequence goes on along the minus strand of JBAMDO010000232.1, from coordinate 26,694 downwards.
TTAGATTTTTTTTTGGAAATTAATTTTTTTACAGAGTGCTACACGAGTTATTTTTCAAACGATTCATTTAATTTAGTAACTGCTTGTCAATTATTGGTGGATGTTCAGTGTGCTACTGTCACTAGCGAGAGGAAATGCTCATAACTCATCAATTCGTGCAAGTATGCTCTCTTTATTTAATTAAATGTTGAAATTTAAAGAAATTAACACAATATTTCACAAACAAAAATTAATAATAAAATTTAGATAAAAAATTAACAGAATGGTTAATTTAAATATGATAGAACATTATGAGAATTCCTGGATTTATTTAAGAAATGTGCGAGAAAAAAAGTTTCACAGCATTATGACCATTGTGATGCTCATAAGATCTAATCTGATGTAATTATCATGAAAAATGAAGTAAGAATAATTAAATGTACCAATATTATTGTGCGCATGTTCTGGGCACTTCAAATAATCTAGGATGATATCATATTTTGAATGGAGGACAGATCAGACATAGAAGCTTGACGAATTGTTTAGGAAGATTAGCTCTTCAAATTTAGTCTGTAATTTTTTAAACCATTAATAGATAAAATGTTAACCTTAACAGCTGAAAAATTCTGATCAAAGGTATTTGAAAAAGTTACACTTCTGACTTTTTTTCATTTGCATAATATTATCATCCTCAAATTTCTTCAAAGAAAAATAAATAAATAAAATCATTTAAATTGTATCTAAATAGATCTTTGATAATTATCAGACGTTTAAATCATCGTTAAAAAATTTAGGTCCAGAATGCAGAAATTTGCTTAACATTGTTTACAAGCAATACTCTACAAAACATCGCGTTAATGAATCATATCGGAAATTGAAAAATGCGTTTAAAAAGCTGCATGATGATTACTTGCATATAACTGGCCGAAATATTTTCAGCAAATATATTCAAATAAAGCAAATGATTTATGAGGTATTTTACTGTTGTCATCCTTTTTTTCTAATCAACAAATTATGTTCTCTTCTCTATTCGGCAATTTTACCGAAATTTAAAAATTCATTCTTTTTTTTGAGTAAGAATCAGAATTTGGGACTTTGACAATAGCAGTGATTCTTAACTTTTTAATGTACCATATTTTAATAACATATGTCGTCTTAAACTTCAAAGTAATTTCAATTAAACGTAGATTAATTCCATTTAATTTTCAATGAAATTTAAATCCATTAAATTCTCAGTAATTCAAGACAATATCTTTTGAAATCATATATATATATATATTGCAGGTAATAATTCTCGATGAACAATACTGGCAACTCACTAACGTCCCTGAGCCAGAATCATCAGAAGCAGCCAAAGATTATGTAACACGGTCTGTTAACAATTTTTTTTGCTAAATTTTGAAATTTTTAAAATTAGATGAATTAGGCAATAAATTTGCGTGTTATCATTTTACTGCAATGAAATTATTATGGAATCATATTCGATTTCATCATTTAATTTGAATTGAATAAATTTATTGCCCAAACAATTCAATTTCAGGGTAATGGAGCTAGTAAGTGTGACACAACTGGCACAAAGTCGACGACCAGATATTACTGCGCTGTTAGGAGTAAGAACGATTTTAGAATGCGCTGCAGAAACAATTTTGCTTCAAACGAAAAAAATTATGGTTTGAAAATAACAAAATTTAGAGTAATTGGCAAAAATTGTCATTGAAAATGTATTATATGTTTTCAGAGATTATTTGTCAACTTGAATCTGTTACCAAATTAATTTAGTTACTGCATTATGTTTCAGAATGTTTCAATTTCATTTTCTATTTTTAATTCTTAAAACTAGTCAGACATATTTTTAGGCTTATCAGCAAGTGATTTACGAATTGAATGCGATCGAATGTATACTACATTATATAGATTACTGCGGAAATATTTAAAACTTCGCGAAATACTTAAAGAATTGAAATCAAATTTTCGTTCCTCACGTTTCTTGCCCATCATACCACGATACAATTTGTTGAAATCCATGATTAAAAATGTGATCAGAGAGCCAACATTTGCTGAAATATATCATGAGAGAGACGTATAAATTAGTGGTTGTTTGCTCCTCGAATATTTGTAGATCTTTTACCTTTCTTTAACTCTTTTTGAAATTTGATTGAAAAATTTTTTAACAAATTCATTATATTGCTTATTGCAAGATTTGATGTAATATGAAGTGGATAGTTTGAAAATTAATAAAAGGAAAAAAGTTCTTCATTTCTTTTTTCTTTAGATTACCACTGATACACTTATATTTATCTATGCGTTATTAGTGTTGAGCAATAATCCCCATTTCAAATGCTAATTTAAACATGAAAGTGCAAGAGTTAGATATTCCACTCAAAATGTGATTTTAATGTATTTTTAGTGATACTTAAAAATTTTATGGGATATTTAGTTGAACATTGTATGCATACACTGCGGGAAAACGGGCTCTCACTATGCTTACATTTTAATTGCTTCACTTTGTCATCAAAAGATGAGATGAAGAAAAAATCAACGCAATGATCTTTAATGAACATTTAATAACTGAAATTTATGAGTCTTAGTAAAGATTTGAAGTATTTTTAGTAAACGCAGTAAGTTAAATTATTAAAGAAGATTATCGTTAAAATTAAATTTTTCCCAATCAAATATAGCTGATGGATTTGTATCAAAAGTTTTCACCAAGATACTGGTTAATAATATCTATCACGGTTGTTATCATCTAAAGGAATAATTGAAACTTAGAAAAATTATTCGTTTAAACATTATATTTTTCCTACCATAGGACATTCAATATCACTTCAATTTAATAAATTTGAAGTTCAAAATTTGCAAATTTCATTGTTATTCAGATTTGAGCAATGTTTGATATTGCCCAAACATGAAATGATTTGTAGTAAATTAGCAACATATGCATCTTGTAAAGTATTCATATCACTTTAATGAATACTTTACTTAATAACTGTAAAAGAAATGAAATATGCACAGTTCTATCGGAATTTTTCAGAGAATGATAATTAATCTAATAATCTTTCTCACTTTCTAGCTAAGGTTTAACTGAAATTAAAAATTTTTCTTGCCTTACTGTTTTTTCGATTAAAAATAGGATCCGATTTAAGTTTATTTTAATATTAAATATAAGCAATTATAGTCAATAACATCGAAAGAATAATGAATATATTTCCGTCCTTAATCAGTTTAAAAATTAACTTTTTTCTCTCTTAGAAAATAAGCTTATTAATTCATCATAAATTTATTATTGGGTTGCCATAGTGATAAGGTATGGAAGTTTCCTCATTAATCTTTCTCCTCCATGTTAATCATCCAAATTGCAATCAGGCAATTTTATCTTGTTTTATTTATTTTTTCTTTTTTTCAATTTTCCTTGATCTTCCTATCTTTCCTAATTATTTTAACTTCAAAAATTTGATATTAAAATAGAATAAATTTCGGTTTTCTTGATTCTTAAATTTCACATTTATTGTAGAGATAAAGACTTACAATTAATGCATAAATTTGTCATTATCAGTCAATACTGAGATCAAACTTGTTACTAATTATATTTCAATCTTTTCAATTTCCTTCTTCTAGATTGCAATAAAACTTAAAAATTCAGGAAAAAAAATTCCAAAACATTTGCCTTTTTCGTTTCTACTTTTTAGCGTAGCATTAAACGGTTAAAAAAGGAAAAAAATCAATAAAGTTTTATAATTTAAATTTGTTCGAACAAAGTTAAATAATGAAAAGAAAATTAACATTTTATTCGTTTTCTTTTTTTGCAGGATCAATGTCGTATTTTTTGCTAATATTCCTTATCTTTTATCAATTACAGGTAATGTTAACAATAATTTCCAATTTAAACCTGTTAAAGGTGTCGTAAAAATTTTTTCTTCGATTTTTAACTCAAACAAAAATTTTTAATTTTTGAAATGCTCAAGTGTTGAATTATTCTATTTCAATCCTTATTCTTTCCATAGTGGATACGCTTCACATATTCATTTCAGGAAAACAATGCAAATACAGAATTTTCATCAACATCACTAAATGAAACTGGTGCTAACTTTAAATTTTAGCTTTAATGCACTTAATAGATTACAGGATTTCAAAAATTCCAGTTTTTAAAATTTATACCCCCGAAATGTAATTTATGAACGTATATATAACCATACATTGTATGGTGACTAAGTTTAGGTTTTTTTCATTAATCTTGAATTTATTATAATAAATGATGGGATTGATGAGGGGATTTTTTCCAGTATTTACCTTACTACCATCTATATTTAATCAAAAAAATACTTTTCACTAGTGAACGAAAAATATTTTCTGGTACACTTCACTTTTTGTTTCTCCTTGTGTTCCTTTCCTAAATTCTGTTACTTTTTTTGGAATAACTTCCATTGAAAAAAAAAGAGGTTGCTAATAGAAAGAAATTTTTTGAATCCTTTTATTGAACTTTAACTGGATTTATGGCTTCTTGTAGGCCGAATGAAAAAATCACTATAAGCTCTTTGGTCCATATTAAAAAAAAGTTTGGTAAGAACTTAATTTTTTTTCTATTTCGACTTCGATACTTAATGTTTAACAAAATATTCAAAGGATTTAGCATTTAAACGAAAAACAAACATTTAAAGTATCTAAAGGATAATTTTAATTTTGATGCTGAATATTCTAATAATATTTGATACTGCTGGAAATGCTTTTTAATAAGTTTGATGTATAGTTCGATCGATTTGTTTCTGATAATTCTATAATTAAATCGTTAAGGTTAACGGATGAATTCCAATTGTATGCATGATAAATTTAATATGTCAATATTAAATTTATCAATTGTCCAATTCATACCTGAAATTTTCTATTTCCTTTTTTTTTTGTGGCAATTATTTATTAGTTATTATTTTAGGAGTAATAACATCAACTATATTAGAAATCACAAAAGGAACGCAAGCTTTGGTACCACTGACAGCGCTTCCGGGATGGTTTACACTTACACTTATTTTATACGAAATTATCCGAAATTTCTGATGTATACAAATAACTTGGATAAGAATGTCTGTTATCAGCATGGGAAATGTCACTTTCGCTAATTCAAATTTTTAAGATTTGCATGAAATTAAAAAATTTTGATTGCAAATATTGTAAAAAAAGGCACATTAAATTTGTTAGGTTGAAGGAAAAAAAAAGGTACGATGATAATTTAAGAGAATTTACTCTAACTTACTTCAATAACACTTATAAAATCTAATACGATGATACCTGAACAGAGGAAATGATTGTCAGAAAGATAAATAATAGTAGCTAGAAATAAATGGCAATGAAGAATTTTAAGTAAATAGCCTGCACATAATGTTAAAGCAAGGCTGCAACATCAATTTTCTGGAAGTGATCTATGATGTGATTCTTCCGCATCGTTTCGCATGACACAATTCGCCAGTGAACATGATCATAACTCAAAACATCTGGCATATCCAAAAGAGATAAATACATTGGCGATCTATTTTAAGTATTCTCGAATATTAATTACATATGCTTACATACCTTTACAAAATTCTACGCCATTAATGTGATTGAATTTTGTGACAGGAATAAAAATTGATGTGATTTGAAATTTAAATTCATTTCTTCATTGCCTATATTTTCATTATTTTATTTTGTCGGAAAAATATTACTTTGTCGAACGATTTTTTTCATGTGAATTGGTTAAATTTTTTTCGATTGCATCACTATACTCATTGCTGCATTTCATTATATGAATTTAAACTGAAATTCAACTTTTGGTCAATTTTTTTTCTTTTTTTGTACTTTAATAAAATACAGTACTGTTTGGGTTCATGCCATGCAAACCAAATGATATGTATCGTTGAAAAAAGGAAATTTCTAAACAAGTTTGGTTAGTTTGAAATGAAAAGCAAAACTCTGAAACATTTTGTTCGTTAGGAATTCAAACATTCTTATCATTGATACAGGAAAATCCGATTTTTAATGTTTCAAGGTTCAGTTAAGTATTTTCTTTTTTCAAAGATGAAACAATGAATATAAAATGAATATATGGATGCATCCTGCTTTGAATGGAGTGTCTTCTAGTTTTCGAAATTAAAACAGGTTTTCAAAAATTAAAATTTAGTGAAATTGCTAAATAAATTGAAAAATCATGGGTTCAAACCAAGGAACGAGTGATATGATTTAATAGAAAGAAAAAAAGGAAATAAACAAAACACTAATTAAAACGTTGAACTAAATTATTTCCCTTTCAAAAAATATTTTAAAATGAATTCATAAAGTTAAAACTAACAAATTTTCTAAATTTTTGATATCACTATACATGCGGTAAAAAGATGATTAAAAATAGAAACAAAGTTCGAAATTACTAGATATAAAACATTATGGGCATAGAACACTAATTTACTTTCGCGCATAGCAGTGCTTAACTAATACTTGCACTTCCTCATTTATAACTGTTTACTTAAAAATGGTTGAAATAATTTTCCCTAACCGGAATTATTACTTAATTTTGTTGCTTATACGATGACAATACAAAAATCTTTATATCGTATAACAAATATATAAGGCAATATTTTAGAAAGGATGGTTAACCAATAAGCAACCAAGTACGCAATTTGAAATTCTGAATTCGAATCATTATTTTCTTTGCAAACATAATCGAGAATCAATTTAAATTTTGAAAATGATGAATTTTACATTTTCGAGGTCAAAATGAAACATGAAGAAGTAGTCATACAATGATCAGAAATGAATTGTTATCCAAATGGCATTACGAGAGATGATATCAGAAATGGAAATGAAAATAATAGGAATGCCAAAATCATTGAAATATATTTGTGGCACAAAATTGGAAAAAAACATCCAACACCAAGTCGTCCAGCATTCTTGTCTGTTCCTACTATATTTTGCCTGTGTTGCGGAACAATACGGATACGTTTTTTTTGCGGGCTATAAAACGGCTTCTTTGTCGTGTTCCGTTTCAGGCAGTGAGGTGAGAGTGGGAGATAATACTGGATTTTTATTCTGAGGGTACCTTGTTTGTAATCCAGGGAGTTTCTGTGCGCTCAATATTTGTGAACTGATTTTGCCAAATAATAGTTTATACGTTCGCTTCATAAGATTCCATGCTATTTTTCCTTCCTTTCTAATTTTTTTTTCCGCTTTAAAATCATTTTTTTTTCTTCAGGACCATAACTTATGACTACGAATGTTTCTGGTAGATCTGTCGTTTAATGTATGTATAACATGAATAATTAGGCATTGTGGCTTATCCGTGATTTCATCTATGTATTACGTTCCTTTCTTTTTCCCTTTTTTTTCGATTTTTTCTCAGAATTATTTGTGTTAATTACGGAAATAGTAACTGATCAGGCGACCAGGTTTAGGTTTAATGGTTTTTGTTTTTAAAACTTCAGGTGAAGTTTATTTTAGTGCATGTTTTAACGAGTTTAATCCATCGTTTGTAACTAAACAGGTAAGAACTTGCTTTCTAATAAAATTGTTTATGATCACTTTTTTCACTTTTATTTTTTGAATTGCATACCAAATGGTCTGTTTAGTGAGATTTTTTTTAAATTTTTTCTTTTTCCTACCTTTTCCCTTTTTTTTCTTCCACCTGTTTCTATGAAAGCATGAACGAATACATCGTATCTTTGACATGTTGCAAAAGAAAATATGTGTTTCTTTATTCAATGAAAGAATGTATGGTAATAATGTGCATGAAGAATTATTGTCAGTAGATGGAATGTGCAGTAGGGCGATGATTATTACTAATCATTGTTATTAATCAATTGATTGTTGCTGTTATTACTAATTGATTAATTACGAATTATTGAAAAATTCGGTTTATTAGGAAATCTTTGATTTTTATCACATAAAACGTAAGCAGTCGCATCATTTGAGTTATTCCCATATTTCAGACTAGTACATTTAAAATAGTTGAATTTTGAGAAGAATGTAAAATATTTTTTGCGTAAAAAACTGACAAAAAAATAGCAAAAAAAGCTTATTTTTACTGAGTAAAGTCTGATGCATTGTGCAAATTAAGGTTTTGGTCACTTAATATTGGCTCTCTCACGTAGCTAAAGTAATTTCCGAAAATGTAATTTATTTTTTAATGAAATGCTGGAATTCAAATGAAAAGTAACGAGAAATCTGAAAGATATTTACCAGCATTATTTTGATGTTGTTTTCTAATTATCCATTCTGAAAGTTGGGATTACTTCAACTTTCGTTTAAGATTTTGGGTGGGATTTTCTGCTTGCCTTGTGGAAAAAAAATTTTACATCTTTTCATTTTAATGTGGCTTTTTTTCAGAACGCGAGTGCCTTCAATAAAAGAGTCCTTAGAAATTCGCGCAAAGAAATCTAATCGACGTCCATGAATATTTGTTTTTCCTTGTTCAGCGACGTGACGTTATACAAAATGCTGTGTCGGCTTTGTAGGTGTTTCTTTCATAGTTTCTTATTTTAGTGCGAGATATTCTTTAGTGGAATTATGCCTCTGGAAAGTTTTGATATTTTCCAAATGAATAGCGAGCTTTGTATCTATGTGGTATTTGCTAATGAGAATAGTTGCCGTCCAACCGTAATTACAGTACTTTTCATTACAAAATGACTATTACTTTATCAAATTTTTGTAAGTGATCGTTCACTTTTTTCGGACATAAGGATCTCTCTTTCTTCCTGGTATTCTGCAACCAAATATGGTTTTGACCGAGTATGCCTATTACGAGAAACTGAGAAATTTTTTAAAATAACGCCTTAAACGGCAGGGCAAAAAGAACTTGTTGTCCCTTTGGAATTACCAGAATACGGAACTTCTGATATGGTTGTACTTAATTTCCCTGTCGAATAGACTTTTCTTTTTCTAAATAATGGCATAATTAAATTAAGTAATCTCAGGATGTACACAGGCACGTATATTTCTTTCAGATCCATTTTACGCTCCATAAGATCCTAGTTATAGTATCTCAAGCATGTTATTCCACTTGAATATTTTAAGTACGGGCAATGATTAGTGTAATGTGATGCTGGTAATGACTCGCTTATACGAAACAATTTACCCGTGTCAACAGAACCTCGTGACTTCAATTTAATTGTACAACACTTTGGAAAAGAAAATGATAATGGTGATAGATGAAGAATTAACATATATAATACGAGGCAAAGTTAAAAATTCCCCGTGATCGCGCTGTACAAGTATAGCCGAATGAGACAAAAGAAAAACGTATATATATATATATATATATATATATATACGGTGTAATACCAACTAAACGAATAAAACCGATCATTCATTCCCAGCAAATTGAGATACAATCATTTGAACACAACGCAAGTCTTTTGTTGAACATAGATTAACCTGAAAGGAGATGAATGACAGTGTTAACTTCGCTTCCCATTCATTCAGACTATCGATGAATAATTCCACTCAATTTTTACTCAGATAGGATCTGGTGGATTTCGAAATTTTGCCGGAAATTTGGAACGAAATCCCATGCGAAGATTTCATCAAGCTTAAAAAATCAAAACAAGAGTAATTTAAACAAAAAAAAAAAACACATTAAAATCACAATAATGAAAATATATGCTAAGAAAACATTTTATGGTTCTCATTCTCGAGCTATGACACTTCTAAGTGATCAACGGATTCCGAAATTTTTTAATCACAGTGGAGTAATAAAAAAAATACTGTAGCGAATTTTGCTTCATTTCCAAAATCTTTCATTATAAGAAAGTTCTCGTATGAGTTGGATTTGTAAACAGAGGTAGATACGATTTAGAACAAAGATGACTAATATTCGGTAAGTATATCTTCGCAAACTTCATAGCACTAAGCAGTTTAAATTTAGTCCGGGAATCTCGGGAAAAAAATAATGATATGAAAAGAAAAAAGAGAAAATGAAAAAAATATATGTGGAAAGATATTAAATAAATTAAAATGACGGCAATAAATGTTCTTGCTTCCAAAATACAGAAATACTTCCTGATTTCCGAAATACACATATAATGTTAACAAGGAAAAAGAAAGAAAGAATGCATTTTTTGGAATCGGTGCAAATCATGAAATGAAAAATTCTAGTATGCTAACTCGAGCTCTTACATTTCTTATAATCTCTCGCATAACGAGAAATTTTTTTTATTTTTTGAAGCATTCCCAGAATGAAAACAAAATTCTATTTCAAAAAAAAGAAAAAGGCGTAGATAAACGTCGAAAATATTCTGCTTTTTCTTTCTTTTTTTTCGCTAGCAATCGTCCTGCAAGCAATGAAGGATGAAAAGTAAAGTATGGAAGCAGTAATGACGTTATCTCATTATTAGCAACATTTAACAACAGAGATAACACAACAAACCATCATACTATCAAACGAAATGAAGCAACAAAGCCATCAGTCATTAGTTGTAACAACAGTAGTACCAGACTAAAGTAATATAATGGCATTATTAGTAGCGTTATGATGGTAATAGCCAATAGCAGTTGTAGTAGTAATAATTAGTAATAATTGTAGCGCCAATTTTAGCAATCGCAGTTGTTGCTGTTGATTATTGTAGCAATAATAAAATGTGTAATACCAGTAACAGATAATTGTCTAAATTCAACAACCTGAGTTGAGGAATAAGTAGAATACAGTTCAGAAACCCGTCTGATTCTCAATATATTCCGTTCTGTGTTTAGGGAGAAAATACTCGGTGAAAATAAGTGTTGAAAAAAATCCACCTGGAATTCAGGAAAAAAAAAAACAAAAGTAAACTACGAAAAAATTACTAACAAGAGGCGAAAATAGGAAACCATGTGACGTCATGTTTCCCGAATTTCCAATAATTTTTTTTCAATTTTAACCTCTCTAAGAGAACAAAATCATTTTAGTGTTAATAGCGTAATAGTGGTATCAAAAACACAGCTAAAGTGAACTGATTCTGGCAAAACCACAGAATATAAAAGTAAAGAATATTTCTTTTGCATGAGTATAATCATAAGCCAACAATAATCAGTTGGTCAATTAAATCGTCGGCAGGACCAAATATGTGTGATATGTCGAATGTGCGCTTCAAATACGACGCAACACGCTGCAATTTACATTATTGTTAATTATGGCAGATTAAAATTTTATCCTAAGGGTGTTCAAGTTTACGACTGAAGCTATGAGAAACATGGAACGAAATCTGTCTATGAATGTTCCTACCGCATAAATTCTCGCAAAGTTAGGCTACAACAATAAAAGTTGCAGCCTGACTTTGCATTTAAGGAAGTAAAAATCAAGTAAATGCTTTTCAGGTAATGTTCAGAGTAAAAAGGGACTGATTATTAACTGATTATTGTGAGTAATTTTTGTCAATAATTTTTATTGGGAAAAAAATCAAAAAAAAAAAGTAGGCTTTCTTGGTGCTTCCTTGTTTCGATTTTGCGTGATTTTATGCTTCCTTATTTCAGTTATGCGAGATTTCTTAAATATTTTTTTCTTTCCTACTTTATAATATCCTTTCAGAGACACACTTCGAATATACAAAGTGAAACATGAAGAAATTTGGACCTTAATTAAATTTATGCACAAAAAATGAAAAGCGTTCAAGACAACTTCGCACATATACCATAAGTGTTTAAATTTCAGAACGGAAGGAAACTGACGATAAGAGTAGATGTCATCATAAGCATGTTAGAATAGAGCTCGGTGGCTTGTCGTCCTATACGATCACGTATGATCTGGGCATATAAATAATTCAAAAGTTTTGTCCTTTCCATTCCCACAGTTACCCTTCCTCTTACAGACAATCCATCAGCATCTGCAATGAAAGCATACCATGCGAGATTAAGAAGTTATCACACTTTCTTAAACTATTATCATTAGGAGCACAATAGAAAAGATATGCTAAAATATTACTATTTCAAATGAAACTATTTCAAATTTCGAACACTGTTTCGATATTTCCGAGAAATCCAACAATTATATTTTAATGAAAGCCATCTTTACTGAAAAGTAAAACCAACAATAAAAAGACTTGGATAAATACAAACCTGGATTGAAAAACAGCATAATTTTGTACAAAACCATATGACTTTCAGAAAGTTTAAGCCGTAAAATTTGCTGACATACACCATCGATGAGAAGAGCATTTATCGGCAGAACTTTTTTACTGAAACTATATAACATGCCACCACAGGGAAAAAAATTTTCTTTAAAATATTAATTTCACATATTGGTATTACGAATAAATTCGTTTTATTTTAATTTGAAATTATGTGAAAGAAGAAGCTCATAAAGTAAGAAATATTAAAATTTCCTACCCACTACTGAATGTGTTACCCCCGTCTACATCTTCCCTTTCCAGAAAACGTCCGTCTGGGTACCACAACCGTTCAACCTTCACAGCTTCATCAGGCTCAACTGATAACCCTGTAATTATGATATCACAACAACAAAAGTGTGCAATTTACAATTCCGTTTAAATTATGCAAAATTCATCCATTTTTCCTCCATGAGCAAAAATAGTCTCAGTCATAGAATGTAGTACTTCATAATCCCACAACTGATTACATTACACTAATATCATATATCAAAAATCATTATAAAAGTGTATAATGGATGAGTTCATGAGAAGCGAATAGCAATAATAATAATCGAGAACTAACGCAAACTCATCAAAGCCTTATGATTTGTAGCAAATTACATCATAATTGCTTAAAACTTTCTAGATGGTGATGATTTGCTGACGCTGAAGTAAGTTTATCCAATAAAACATAAATAAATCAAAAAAAAAAAAAAAATACAACAATTAAAATATACCAGTATTTGAAAGCGATGACACTGCTAACAAACTCCCCAAAGAACTGTTTAATGATTGATTTTTTTCATATTTACATGAATAATAAGCTAATTGAATGAGCGGATAGACAGGTGCAAATGCTTTAATCAGTGCCAGCTGTAAATATTTTATTGTACTTGCAATTAATTTAATGGTAGTTTATTTGTTAAAGATCATATTAAATGCCATCAGTACCTTAAACCATCAATTAACTGAATCTCTAAACCTAAGATGAGCCCAAAATTCCAAATTTCATTATCTTTCATCGAACTATAATAATGGTAGGCTTATAACAACATAATGATAGGTTTATATTTGCAAAAGCAAGAATAATGATAGGTTTATATTTGCAAAAGCAAGAATAATGATAGGTTTATATTTGCAAAAGCAAGAATAATGATAGGTTTATATTTGCAAAAGCAAGAATGGCTTTTGTAAAACCAAAAATGCCTGCCCATTTCATATGCATTACCTTGTCGTTAAGCAGAAGTTGTCTCATTTGTGGAATACATTTTGCCCATTCAATCATCAATGTTAAATCTTTCACAAACCATGCTCGCATGCTTCCACGATCACATGGAATCGGAGTTGTGATAGGTTCCTGTAATTTCGCGATTCTATCAATTTTTAACTTCCTTTTCTAGCAATCCTCTAAATGTCATGAGAGTTTTCAAAAACTGTAAGCGCACAAAGACTTGTAGAATGTTTTCGCTGTCATTAAGAACAAAATAAAGTTGATTTCTCGTGTTCGAACGGCCAAATGCAAAAGTTTTAAAGCTTACTGTTGGAACTGTATAGGCTGAAAGCCAAGCTTCGTCATCTAGGAGTCGTCTATCGTACATACATGATGCAGCTGAAGTATGGGGAGGAAATTTGTTCGAATAACGGACACCGTCGAGCTTATGCTCCAAATTCAAGAGATCGGAAAGTAAACCAGACATTTCAGCCTAAAATACATTAACATTGTTACTAAATCTAAATTTTTCTTCAACAATTAAAAATCTAAGCAATATTTTTTCCTCCAACAACTGTACTAGGCAGTGCTAAACTTTGATTTCTGAAATACAGCAATAAAAATTGATCAGATAACTCTATCGCAGTGTAAAAATATTGGCATTACCTAGCTGCACAACCTATACTGAAAGTTAACTTACTTGTAGATCATGGATATCGTGATCCAGATATGGTCCGTTACTAGCCGGTCCCAAACTCTGCCCGGCAAAGCTCGACGACGGACTTGCAATTGCGTCATCGAGGGAACTGAACAAATTAGCGGTGAACGGAAAAGAAAACACGACTAAAATGCATCCACACCAAAATTAAATTTATGAATCAAATTCATCAAATTCACAATTAAGTTTGGAAGAACAGAAATCATACGGAGTGCTTTGGGGACTGTTTTCTCCCTCCTCTCTCAGCGATTTATCATTGAGAATATGTCTGCCAACACACGGTTTCTCATTTTTCATCTTTTTCAAACGTTTGGTATAGCGAATCTTGTCTCTATCGTGCTGGATAGCTACAACTAATTAAATATCTGAGAATGACTTTTACGTTTCATTTTATGTATACAAAATTAAAAATACAATAGTATCTACAGTCTCAAATAACATCAGTAAAATAGCTAGGTTTAATAAATATTCGATGACGGACTAATATAATAATAATTACTAAACCTTATATTTCAATAATGCATGTTCCAAAATATAGGTTCTTTTCTGGAGATTTTAATAACTAATTAGTACGAGTCGAAACAGAAGAAATGCCGACAAACAATACCGGGTAATATTAAAAAAGACAATCGCTAACAAGACTCTAGAAATTAATGATACTAAAGCAACAATCTGGACTATAAGGGGCTGACCATTTGGATCCATTCCCATTTCGAAGCATTTCTTCAATCGACAACTTCGACAACCACATCTTACGGCTGAAAAGTAGTCATAAAATGTCAAAGAAATGAAATTTTAATAATGTCTCCTAAATAGCTACAGTAAATGCTTTCTATGCCATCTAAAACACAGATATATTTCCTCTTTCGAAGAGCAATGGATATTTTTTTTAAAAATTTGATTGAGAAAACATTGATCTGCTGCATGTTATTACACAAAAACTTACACTTGTCAACGATGCAATCATCGGAAAATTGGCACTGGAAAGCTTGCTTATTCTGAAAAATTGAAAGTCACAATTATATTTGAATTACTTACAATGAACATTCTCTATACAAAAAAAAAGCAAAATTAAACAGCAAATAACAATACTTTGATTCACGTAAATCTCGCAAGGATTATGCCAAGATATGACTATTTCCACAAACTTTGTGGTTCTGTTTTTCATTTCAAATAAAGGCAAAGGATAAATAAGGAAAAACGCACCACAAGCGCACGTCGGAAGAATGTTTTACAACCATTACAACTGGCAACCGAATAATGGATACCACTAGCCAAATCCGAGCAAACAACACACAATGTGCCATCCGGAATTTTTTCTCTTTCTAAATCAAAAAAAAAGAAGAATCCAAATAATAACAACCTGTCTTTGCCTCAAAAATACCGCCATTTCGAAATTCTACTCCTTAAACAAGAAAAAAAAACATATAAATTTCTACTTTCTTTACCGTCACATAAATCTTTTGAGAACTATTGATACTTTAAACGGATGGGAATCTTCCTGAAAT
The DNA here is from genome assembly GCA_037074765.1 of Mansonella perstans. Taxonomy (NCBI): domain Eukaryota; kingdom Metazoa; phylum Nematoda; class Chromadorea; order Rhabditida; family Onchocercidae; genus Mansonella; species Mansonella perstans. Next base: position 11,208 of record JBAMDO010000232.1, on the reverse strand, counting down.
CCATGTAAACATGCTGCATGTGTAGTACTTATAAGAAATCTGGCAAATTTTAAATGAGCTATTTATATAAAATAAAGAATCCATTCTTCCCTTGACTGGTTGAAACAAAAAAAGAAAACCATTCGCCTAATGAGTGGACACAACTCCAACAAATCATTTGCAACATTTTTTGGGAACCAAAACGATTATTTTCAACTAATTAAGTGGAAATTTTCATGAATAAAAAGATGAGATATTTAACGAAATGATATGTCAAAAGTAAGGAAGAGTACCATTCATGCGACTAACTGCACAACTGCAACGATTTAATACGTTTTTGATAAGTTGAAGTGCATGTAACAGAAATGGTGAACGTTATGCTATCCTGGTACCTTGAAGATCTCATTTTCCGATTAAATGCCATACTTTATGAAATTTACTGAAACTTCAAAACTTACTGTTATTAGGCATATCGGTTCGAAAGGTGCAGGAGTTTGATGAAAGATGCACATTGTAGAAAAATGTTAGAAAAATGCGGGATCTTTCGCCATTTTAGGGAAATTCCATCACGGTGGACTGGTGAAATTCATCCGATTACCAACTAACTTTTAGGTCTCATACGTTAAAGGATAACATACAAATGGTAAACGTACGTGATATTATTATTATTATTGAAAGTATAGATGACATCGTAGCGTAATTTTTTTTTTTAGTTTAGTACGTAAGAAATTTCATTAAATTTATCAAATATCAGTGAAAAAAAAAAAAAAAAAATAATCTGTAAATTAGAGTTTAGTTCATTATCTAAAACTGTTCTGTTTTAAACAATACCAAATTTTCATTTCGTACAACAAAATTCTTTTTGCTATTCTCTCTACGATACACATATCATGTATCTATCCCTATGCATTTACATTCCTTACTTATGTTACATTGATTGGCCATTAATTTTTCTCTCATTGGGCATCATGAAAACTCGGAAACATCAAATGAACGGGAATAGAAAAAAATAAAGAGAATTGCGATGAAACTATGAAATTTTTCTTCGTTAATTTTCCATTGAAAGAAAAAAAAAAAAAAAAAAACGAACAAATCACTGAATTAAAAATTATATTATGCGATTAAATAGTTGCTTTTTTTTTTTTTTTATTAATTTCTACAAATTTTTAAAAATTTAAAATATTAACAAAAATACAGAAATGTAATAGAAGAAACGTCAGATGACGTGATGAATAATTAGAAATAGAGTGTAAATAGTAGGAAATTATTGAAGGCAAAAAGCCCAGAGAGAATAGAGGAGTGGAAAGAGTTTGTCATTCTACACTCCTGGAAAGCTCTCCTCCGTTTCCAGGATGCCATACGGATCGATTGACTATCTGTCATTAGTTGTTGAGTTTCTATCCTTCTCTTTCTCTCTTTTCCTCTCTCTCTCTCTCTCTCTTCGTCCTATCTTTTTCTTTTCATTGTGCTTTTCTTCTTTCTTCTTTCTCTCTTTCAGCGGCTTTTTTCACTTCTATACAACTAACCGTAGGAATAATTTTCATTTCACGTGAGTGATAATCGGTTACATGCATACATGTAACAAACACTGCTCTACACTTTGTCACTTCTTTGCAAAAAAAAAAAGCCAAAAACAAATTTGTTGAAATTATTTTTTTGTCGTAAAATTTTGTCGCATTAATAGTATATTTATTGCTATGATAACATGTGATACTATGCAATTCATCCCATTGATAATTTTATTTCTACAAATAAAAAAAACTAAAATGAAAGTAAAATAAGTAACCAAAAATGTGTGAAAAAAAGAAAAAGGAGAAAAAACTTTTCTATTCAAAACTTCAAATTCGAATAAAATTTAGTTTTTTTTTTTTTTTTTGATCTGAATTTACGATATTATTAAGCCAAATAGTATCTATACTGCTACCTTTAACTCATAATAGGCTTTTCTTATCTTAAAATATTGATTGAAAACCATTCGAAAAATTTTTATAAGTTTGCAAAAAAAAAACAGAAAAAAAAAGTCCTTCAAACTTTCTTTTCAACTTTTAGCAATTTATTCATATTGTTTTAAAAAACTTTTATAACAAATGAAATTCTAAATTTCGATTTTTCTTTCTTTTTTTGAAAAGAAATCAACATTTAGTAACATATAACAAGTATGAGGCGGAAAATTTTTTGTGAATGGAGGGCATGACAAAAGACAGGTGTCATTAAGCATATGATATTTTATTATTTGATATTTATTTATGCTTTCGTTACAAAAAAGAAGTTAAAGAAAATAAGATTTTTAATTGCGGTATCTGAAGTATTATATGTCGAGCAATAAACTTTAAGTATAAAAATAACTTGTTTTTTTCCCTCACAAAAAAGAAAGCAAGTTTAAAAATTTTTAGTGCTAAATGATTTATGGGGATAATAGTTTGATTAAAAAAAAAAAAAAAAAAAAAAAAAAAAAAACGGAAATAACTAACTGTTATTTTGAGGTCGGAAAGAATATTAAAAATTAAAAGAATATAAAATTTGTTTTGCAATCAGAACTTTGAAAAATTCTCAGAGAATTCAAAGTGTGATCAAATAGATTAGATCTTTCCGATGAAAAGCTTTATAAGCTTGACTTCTTGACAAATAGGGTCGCATGAAAAATATGGAAACAATTCAGAAAGCTCATAGAGACGTAAACTAAATATCGAATTTCTTTCCTTTAATTATATCAGATTTCATTTCGAAGATTTTTACATCATTTATTCTCCTCCTGAAGTTACTACACTCACATGTAGGCTTGATTTTCAAGTGGGCATGAAGTAAATTGTTTTGAAATATGTAAAAATTTCTACCATTATAATAACATAAAAGCTAGTTGAAACAAATTTTTCATTTTTGCCATTACCTTTTTATGACCCTTGCTCAGACTATCCTTATATATTTTAGCATTTTACGCTTCGAAATACAATCCAGATATGTCGTCCAAAATTTGGATCTATGAAAAAAGTATTTGTAAAGTATTTTTAAACTGCAAAAGAATAAACTTACTTCCATGTTTGTTCTTCTTGATAAATCGTCGTTTTCCTCCTATTTTAATATTAATTTTCTCCTGATCACATTTGATTGGGATTTGTAGTGAATCATCAGTATTCATGATAATTACATTTGACTGTGATCTGTTTTCGATAGTTGCATGGAAAACATCCGTGATTACTTTTGACGAATCCATGATATAGAGCGATGAAGCAAACTGATTGAAATCTGTCATAGTATATCTGACCATTTCAGTCATTTGAACAATTTAATCAGTAGCAATTTAGTAAGTTGTAAATAAAGTTGCTAATCCCATTGAATAAAAAAAATCCTGAAAATCATTTCATTCTTCAATTTCATTAAATGATAAAAGATTGAAATATTTGTTTGAAAAATAACTGACGATTAGAAGTGTAAAATCAGGTAACAATAATTAGACCTTCAGGAAAAGAAGAAAAAAGAACCTTCCAATCCTAGTCAGTTTAAAAACTAATTGACAATAAAAACCAACATATTTAAGTGATTGGAGAAAAAAAACAAAAGCAAATCAAATTAATAATCTTGAGCTATATAGCTTATTATCATATCACTGGCCTTTTTTTTGTTTGTTGATTTCTTTTCTTCTTCTTTTTTTCTCAAATATTACTTCGAAAAAGGGCTTTAGAAAATTAAATCATTGTTATGCTTTTTTCTTTGTCTTGGAGATGACACAGAATTGTAATTCAACATTTCATCAAATATTTCAACTTGCATTTTTTTCATTCTCCTTCTCTACCTTATTTATAAGTTTTGATCGATAGGAAAAGGAATCGTTCATTCGTTCGTTCCACTTCAAACATCAAAAATAACGAAGAAGTGAGAAAAACAAGTCATCTTATATGCAGGTCATAAATTAATTAAGCTACAACTGTACCATATATCATTTGTCCTAATCGATAAGTTATCGAAGTTTTTTTTTTTTTTGCTGAAGCATTAGATTATTGAACGAGAATTTTACTATTCCCATTTTAATTTTAATTCGTTTATTTCACTGTAAAGTGATCATTTTTTATTTAATGAAATCTAAGTAAATAACAATTTCGAACTTTCCGAAAGATGGACGCATAGGTAATGGGTTAAAAAGAATGAACAAAAAGTGCTGTCTGAAGTAAGGTGGTGAAAATGATCGGCACAACACAGCTGGTAAAGTATAGTGTAAAAATTCTCGAAATAGATAAATTGGTACAACACACTAAATCACGTGCATGTGTATGTACGTATATGTATGTATTTATAAAATGCAAGCAAGCTTATGTTTCAGTAAAAGTTTAAATTTTATTTTCAGTCTAATTATTATTTGGTATAAAGCATTAAAATTATGACGTTAGTGATCCGTTTTACTAGTAGAAAATATATTTCAAATCAAGAGTTGAAGCGGATGAAATGCAAAAAAAAATCTATATCAAGCACCTTGGCTTTAAAATGATACTTGCGAACAGCACTGCTATTCTTTTTGCACATATATTTTACGTCACTTTCGACTCAACAACATTATTAGCTGCGAAATTGCAAAAAAACATGAACAGGATTTTTTTTGCTTTGTTTCTTATTTTTCAGTTAACCGTTTTCGTCTCATTATCTTAGTGATGAAAAGAAAAGGAACTTTCAGCGGGAATGGTTAATCTTTTTCAGGATGTCGCCATGCTGATGTATATTTTTTAAATATTCTACAATAAATTTATCTATGCCAGTGGTGCAATTATTTGCATGCGAATTTTAAATTTACATTTTAGCAAAGTGGCCAACTACTTGATACTAATGTTAGAAGCAACAGTTGGAGAAGAGTGGTATTTAGAATAAAAGTTATCCAGTAGAATATTTCCGGTTTGTTGTCCATGAAGTGTGATTTCGAAGAAAGGATTTTAACAAATTAAAAATTCAAGATGTTATTCAGCAAGGCTAAAGCAGCCTACAAGATGATTACAAAAATTAGATATACATCGAATCTCAAAAAAGAGATTTAAACAGCTGAAACGAATTTGCTGAAGCTTTTTCGGAAAACATTAAATTAGAAATTTAGAATTATCATAAATAAATGTTTTGCTCAATATTTATTCTGCTTCCTTGAAAACATTCCTGATTTCCGATCTTTTCAAATAGAGCATGAAATTCAGCTATCACATAATTTTTTGTAGTTATATGGTCAAATTGGAAGATAAATACTGATATGAATGGTTTAAGGTAAATTTAAAAAATTAAAATAAAATAAGTCTATAAAAAAATTTCGGAATAGAAGAAATTGTAAAAATATTTTGTTTTCTAATAGCTCTGCTAGCACCTAAAGTCAATAATTGTCCATAATAGCAAAATTCTTAATTTCAATTTTTTTTTTTTTTTGAACAAGTTTGGTGGAATTGTGTTCTATGCCAGTGAGTAAAAAAAAGCTCAGAAATATTGGCTGATAATTTATGAAAGTACTATTCAACACATATACGGCCAAGATTTGGAGATTTAGCCTGGTGAGACAGGCCTTATAACAATATTAGCAAATGATGGTTGCAAATTACCTTATTCCCAATGAAATTGTGAAAGAAAGGAAGGACAGTCAATATCCATATTTTCAACTAAAGGTTCATTTTTTCATTCTATAAAGCATTAAATCTTAGTACGTTTCTAATTAAGATATAGGTTAATTTTTGAATTAAACCATAGATTTCTTTCAACTTTTGAAAAATTATTGTTTGTTGTCCTAATCAAAGAAAAGTACATAAGGAACTGACTGTCATACAAACTACGGAACTGACTGTCATACAAACCGAAGGAAAGAGGAAGTTAGAAAGGAAGGAAAAAAAGAAAAGGACAAAAAAAGTTGAAAATTTAATCTGGTTTAAAATGGCCTGAAACGTGTGTTTAGCACAAGGGAAAATTAATGACCAATGCTTCCCATCATGATTTAAATTCTATTTCTTGTTACGTGAAAACAAAAAAAAAAAATCATTTTTAGAAAAATTGGGCAAATGAAACCGGTATTATAAGAGCAAACAAACGCTATTTATTTGAAAAAAACAAAAAACAAAAAACAAAAAGAAGTAAAAATATATGACACAGGCAAGTTTAAAACCAGAAAGGAAATGAATGAATTTTGCTATAAGAAAGTAATTTTTGTGCGGGGAAAAAAAGTGAAATATATTTGACATTTAATTCAATAAAATTTTCGTGATTGAAAAAAAAAAGGGAAAAAAAAGATATCTTGTGATCATATTTATCCTTGTATGTGTTACTTATAAGTTTCTTATGTTACAATAGTTAAGTATGCATTATGTATGAGAAAAAATGTAAAAATTTTTAAAACAAAAAATTTCTTTCAAATTTTCAGAAGATTTAATACTACGTTATTACTAGATCTTTTATATTTTTCCTAATATGCCATTATTATAGCATTATTATTATTTTATTATTATTATTATTTCGAGCATTCAAATTATTTCAATTTCGCCAAAAATGATACCTATTCAAATAACTTTTAAAATTACCGAATTGCCTTATAAGGCAATCTGTTTATTTTTGTTTTATTATGCATTTCACTCGATATTTGTTGCAACTGATATTTAAATCTGTGAAAGTAATTGTTACGTTGAAAACTGTTTCAATTTTTTCAATATATCGGTACGACAGCACGAATTTGTTTTATTAGTGTAAGAAAGAATTACATAATTAATAAATTTGTTTTATCAATTTATCACAATGAAAAAAAGCGATTGTAGGGAATTTTATTAATGTTTAACCAATCAATAAAAATAATTAACTCAATGCAATTTTTAGGAAGAATTTAAGGATTAGAGAATAAATCTATTACTTGAAATATTCCACGAAACAGTGAAATTTTTGCATTAGCTGCAAAAATTTGGCTTAGTTCGAAATTGTTGTGTAGCAAAAATAATTTGTTTGAACTGCGTTGTCAAAAAAAGCTGAAAATATGTGAATTGCAGACATTTACTGTGGTTAACCTTTTGTAACTGGTAGTATTAGCAGTCTGTGATAGTTTAAAATTTCAATTTCCAAAAGTTTCAAACAGGTAAAATGTTAAATGATTAACGAAAATAACAATCAAAAGCGAAAAGAAACTATGAAAGGACGGATCATTAGCGTATTCGCCAACTTGTAAGCTAATTTAATTTAAAAATACAAACTTGAAGTTCGTTTTTCTAGACGAAATTTTCCACAAAATATTCCAAGTTAGGAACAAAAAAAGGGAAAAAAAATTTCATATGTAAAACTGGAAGTCAAAAGAGAAACAAGTTTTATGTGTTACTTTTCTAGAAAAGCCAGAAATTACTATGAAATTCCGACTTTTTTCTGAAATGCTTCCATAAGTAATATGGTTTTACTGCACAAAATTTTAGATAGTAATAAATTAAAAATTTTTATGAAAAATTGATAAGAGATTAAATAACAGTAAATTGTTTAACTTATAAGTGAAATTTTAAATAAAGTATTTTGATAGCATACATTGGTAATACCAGCATTTCATATCTTATTATTATTATTATTGAAATGTAGAATTTTGTAACAGTTCAATATGTCGAAAAAACAAAGTTTTGAACTTAAAAAGGTAAAAATTTTCAAGAAATAAAATCTTATTCAAAACTGGAAAATAAGAAAAATTAACTAATGAAGATAACAAATAGTACGACAATTTCATATCTTCATTAAACATTACACATACACGTACATATAAACAAACATGCACATATATACGCATACACATATACACGCACATACATGCTTTGCACGCATACACGCAAGCATATGCATCGCACGCATACACGCACACACATGCTTCGCACGCATATACGCACGCATATGCATTGCACGCATACACGCACACATATACACACATGTATATGTGTATAAAGTAAAGAAAAACGTTGTAAAAATTAAATTGAATATTTCAATTGTTTTAGAAAAGTGTAACGAAAATTGATTACATATCTTGGATGAATAAAAGAATAAATAAATAGGGATGAATAAAGAAAAAGTGAATCAAAAAAATAAAAAAAATTATGGATTTCATAACAAATTAAATGTTTTTGAAATTTTAAAATTGATTAAAAGAAATGAATTCAATCACAACATGACAATGGTCACAAAACGATGATGTGGCAGTGACAATGTAATACAATATGACAGCGACGAAAATGCAACCCAATATTACAACGATCATAAACATGACAATGGAAACTACAATCTACAGTGCTACAATCCGACAATATGACCGCAACGATAGTTTAATATGACAGCATCTCTACAAAATTTCTAAACAAATAACTGTATGATGATAATGAATTCAATTATATAATGTGATGATAATTAGCTAAATTTTATCATGAAGTGATAAATTAAATTGATGTAAGCATCATGAAAATCCAGCTGCTTGAAACTTTTGAAATAACTATAAATAATACAAAATGTTTCCCATCAAATTCTCCAATTCTCCTACATCATTTTTTAAAAAAGAAAGAAACTGAGAAAGTCAAGAAGATATCATTTCAGATGATCATTCAAACGAACTTGAACTTCAATAAGAGTGCAATACAAAATAAAAAGAAAAGAAAAAAGAAAGAAAAAAATTCCCGAACACCGATCGGCAAGATTTGTTAACATTTTTCAAAATATTATGACTGAAAACCTTTGCCCTTTCACCCATTCTTTATGTTGAATGAAAAAAAAAAGAAAATTTCTGAGAACAAATGATTTTAAGTTTGAAATATTTTCGAAAAGTAAAGATGAGAAAAATTAGTCACATTAAATAAATGCATCATTTTAATTAAAATAAAGTCTCAGGAGAAGCATGAACTTAGAAAAAAGAAAGAAAAGTTTTTGTAAATTTACCAAAAAAAAAAGACAAACAAATATGAGAAATATTTTATCACTATTTACACTATCAATAGATGATCCGACTTTATTTCTTTAAATAAAATGGCTTACTTTATCAGTTCATTCAGTCTTACCACATTTCTATTGTAATTTTAGATCAAGAACTTTCATTATCGCTATTATTCATTCCATTTATATTCGTTAGTAATTGCTTACTTTATTGTCCTTGAAACAATTTTTCATTAATATTTTGCTAAATTTGAAATTATTTATTGTCATTATTCCTAACATTTCATCCTTCTCTTTCCATTTTTCTTTCATTCTATATTTTTATCATTCCACTAGTTAGCATATTTATAAATTATAAATATGATAATTTTTCTTCTTGTTTTCTTTCCTTTTTCCTTTTTTGTTTTTTTCTTCCTTTTTTTAAATTTGTTGTAAACTAATTTCAATGAGAAGAAAGTAACACATCAGAATTTGACATGAATTATTGAACTGGAGAGAAAATTTTCTTCGTTTTCCTCGAAAGATGGCAACTTTTTTTTGTTTGTTTTTTGGTCTAAACATTGTTTTTGGAATAGAGTATTAATTTACCAACACTGTTAATTAGTTCCTTTTCGCAAAGTTTGTTAGTGTTTATTTACACTTTCTTCTTTTCTAACTGAAAACGGTGAATGATAAAAATGTTAAATTTAACGACTACTATTGTCACAGATGGTTCCAATACGAAGTAGTATATTTCAATGTTACATCCGTACGAAACTTTCCAGTAATTTTACTTCTTTAATTAATTGAATTGTTTGAGAAACGAATTGACATTGATCGTTGAAAATTTTCTTAAACTATCAATTATGATCAGGAGAAAAAAGAGCTCATTTAGAAATTATTGAATGATGTCATCCTTTTTTTTTGTTAAAATCAATTTTTTGTGGATGAATGATGGTGACAGAAAAGAAAATTAATTGTCAACCGTTTGTTTAAATTTTGTTGATCAAAAAATATCAAAACCTCTTTTTTTCTCTTTTTATTCAGTGAACTTTTTTTCCAGATCATTTGAATTTTCAAAGTATGAATTCGCATTTCTTCCACCTTCATTTAAATATTTTAAATTGGATTTTATAAGGAGATATGGGCTAAATTTCGAGTATTTAAAATTCTCATTTATTTAAATTTTGCTGCGCTTGAATTGAAACTAAGTTTCTTCACTCCTAAACACATGTGATACAGCATCATCCTATAAACCAAATCATAAAAAATTATTACATGGTGTTGAACTTATCAAAATTATCCAATCAAGCTTCTCGAATCAATCAAAACTATCAAATTGAGATTTTTGGACCAATCAAAATTATAAAATTTATTGAACTCATAATAACAAATAATTAATCAAAAAAAGCATGTAGAAGTAGCAGAACCATAAAAAGATCTGCATCAACAACATTTATAAATACAGTGCTTTTTTTTTTTAACAAAAGGTGTGCAAAAAGTAGAAGTAAACAAAAATGCAAAACGAAAATCGAAAACTGCAATTAATTCAAGTACTACCCAGTAAAATAACTTAGATTAACAAAAGTAAGCATGCAATTACTAAAAAACAAAACAAAACATATTAAGATATACTAAGAACGATGTAAATTACTGTTATTAGGCCAGCAAAATTGACAGAAAGCATGCAGAGTAAAACAACTAAAAAACCATGCAAAACAAAAAAGTTAACAAACAATGGTTTGGTAACTGAAGATAATTTAAAATATTACCCAATAAAGTAAGTCATATCAACAAAAATAAGCATGCAACAGTAAAAGTTGAAGCTGAAAACAGACACGTTGTACACCTTTCACGAATAACTTCAATATTCCAGAATTTCAAAGGTCAATCAAAAAACTGAGGAAAATTAAAAATTGAAAACAAAAAAAAAAAGAGAAATGTTTTAAAAAATCATGATCTATATCAAAATACTGCTAAAACTTGAATTATGATACAGATTAATTCAAAATGGCTTAAAAAATAGTGAAAAGAATTCAAAATTTAAAATGATTTAAATAAATCAAAAAATGATGCATTCCGGTTTACAAATTGAAGTAAAAATTGAAACTAAAGAATACCCCGAATGTTTCGAAAATTCTAAAAGTTCAAAAAGGGACCCGAAGTTTGAAGTAATCCAAGTTCAGAAATTCGAAAATTTTCAAACTTTAAAAACAAAAAGTTCACAGACTTTCAAAAGATTTTAGAAAATCTAAAATTCCGCTATTTATGAGTTGTATTTAAAAAATTAAGTGAAAGAGATCAGGAGTTCAGAAATTCATTTGAAGATTCAAAAAGCACTGTGAAAAATCCAAGAACTTAAAAAAATTT
>JBAMDO010000231.1:0-85229 GCA_037074765.1 Mansonella perstans | reverse complement strand
ATTTATTGTTTGCGATTAACAAATAATAAGTAATGCAGAAGTATGCAATAAATGAAATTTTGTTTGCCTGTAAATTAGAAAAATGAAATTTCGTTTACCTGTAAATTAGAAAAATGAAATTTTGTTTATCTGTAAATTAAAAATCTGATAGTGTCATTGAAGCAATTTCATTTCATAAAGCGAATACTTGTAAAAATGAATGATATCAATAATGATGATGTGATAATGACGATAGTAATAATAATGATAATGATAGTGTATTGTTGGCTAGCATAACATATTTCAGTCATTAAGTGTTATTCGAGCGATAATTTTATACGCTTCACAGCAAGTGCAGCTAAAGCAAGAGCTTTAACTTATCCATTTTATAAAGCTTTAATTCTTCTTACTAAAATAAACTTACTTTTAGCTTGTGTTTCCGTTTTTCATTATTATCCTGCTTTATTTATTTTAACTCACTAATTATCACATATAATTTTAACACTTAGCTTAAATGTTATAAGAAAATAAATAAACAAATGATTGATAGACACTGTAAATAACTTTGAACATGCAGAAATTACTTGTTAACATGTGAACAGGACAGGTAGCAAGAATAATTAAACAAAATTAATTTTTTGTGATAAGTGAAAAGATGAAATCAGTGCTTGCCTCTGATAATGATAATTAACAAACAGAGATATCAGAATAGCCTTAAGAAACAATTTTTCGCTTGTAAAATTTCGATGAGAAAAGAATATAATTGTTAAAAATACATTATTTGATAGTTTTCACTTTCTTCTGATTTATCGATTGTTTTTTGAAATGTAGATAAGCAATGTTTCAAAATAAACAACAAATTTATCATAGTTTTTTTTTTTATTTTTTTTTTGTACGAATTATTGATTGATTGAAATAATATCGAAATTTCAGTAACATTCAAATTTTTTCAGCAAGAATGATGCCAAATGAAGCTGATGTAATTATTGGACCAGATGGTTTGGAAAATAATTTCGATTCTCAGGCCTATCTTTGGGTTCATATTCTTCCACATACATAACGAGATTTTCGTGGATAAATTTGCATGATGTCTTTGTGTCAACAGAACTAGAAACTTGACTAATTAAATTAATAAAATGAGGACTAGAGACTTGACTAATTGAAATAATAAAATGAAACAAAAATTGGAATTAATCAGGATTGGAATACAAAATTCCAAGGCAATCAAAATTTAACGCATAGTCACTTAATACAGTGTCATGAATATATTTCATGAATACCCATTATAATTTTAATGAGCAATAATTAAATAATGAAATAAGGACATAAGGTAAAAATGATTTTATGTTGTCTGCAGAACTGACAAGTAAATTATATAGAAAAATAATTAGAATAAACGAAAAATTTAGAATAGAATATAAAAGATTGCCTTATTTCAAAGTAATTAAATGGCGGGAAATTTTATTTTCCCACAAAATTTTTATTTTACAATAAATATTTTTTGCAAATATTAAATTAAATTTTTTTGGAATATTAAATTAAATTGAACTTATGAAATTATTAAATTTAGGATTTCTATCAACGTATTGATGATCCAGCAATGCAAATGATGATTATGTTATTACCGACAATTGCACAACGTATCGATTACTCGGAAAATCTGTTGGATTTCGGTGCTGGACCAACCATACATGTGTCAGTTGTTTTCAGGAATAAAGTAAACAATGTAAGTGAGATCATACAAACCGGAACAATTTCTTTTTCTTCTTTCTCTCTTTTACCCGGATATTTTCCTGATGCGATGAATTAATATCAAGAATTTTTCTTAATGAAGTAAATTAAACGAGCAAATTTCATGTACAGAAAGAAGAGTGCGAGAAATTTTATTTCATTTTTCAATTTCTTTAAATAAATAATGAGAAAAAGAATTAAAATTTCAAAACAATATTTTTTCGTTTTTTAAAATATCATCAACATTATATTACTGACGTTTATTTTTCATTTCTTTTTGAAATAATGTTTTTAAACAATTTTTGAAATTAAATTAATCGATGACAAAAAAAATTTTAGAATACAAAATATGATTCAGAGTTTCACAAATCAATAACTTATGATAATAACAGGCAGTGTGACTCAAACTTACTTTTTCTGTACATTCCAGATAAATTTTAACGAAATTTGAAGTTTTACGCAGGTGCAATATTTGCTATGACAAATGGAAGCAATGAAAATTTTTTTCATTTGTTTTGTTCCTTTAATATTTATCAGACAAAAATTTTAAAGCTTAACTTCCAGATGTTGAACATTCTAGACTTTAAATGAAATATAAAGTTCAAAAAAAAAAAAATTTTTCTAAAAAAAAAAATGAAAACAAAAAAAAAATCCGCATAAATCGATATTTAAAAAAAATTTTGAAACGAAAAAAAAATAAAATAAATCGATGTTTGTAGAAAAGATGGCAAGTTTTTTTAAGAGAGATTCAATAAAGCAATTAATCATTCATCAATTTTATCCTCAAATTCTTACAACAAAATTTTTTGAAATCCAAACATTTTGTTTAAAAAATTATTAAAAAAAAATTTAATGCGTGCATTTTTATTTTTGAACAACTTAGCAAATAAATTTCTAAAATTTTAACAATTTTTGGAATGAAACATTTGTGAAATTGTTGGAAGAGAAAACAGCTAAGAAACGTTTATAAAATTTGACGAACATCGTGTAATTTAATCTACGTGTAATTTAATCTGAAATGATTGGTAAGTGGTAATTTAAACTGAATGAATTGTTGAAATTTTGAATTCTTTATGAAATAACTTGAAATTCAGCAAAAACGAAATAAGAGAATTTTAAATTTTTTATGAAATTATTCGAATTTTTGTTTCATATTTGTTGATTTTTATAAAGCACAAAGAAATCTTCATATATGCATAATTAGCACGAAATTTCCAGAAAAAAAGCAGTTCTAAAAAATTTCAAATTTCAAATTTTTATGCGCAGGAAATCTATAAAGAACGGAATGAAATGTTTGATAGAATCAATAGACTATAAATATGTTTATATGCCTAGTTCATTTTGTATGCAAAGCAGAATCTATTTTTTTGGCTTATTTTGGGCATGACAGACTGCGTTTTTGTTGTGCTTAGTTCATTTTGATGAAAGATTCTTTCACTAAAGTATGTTCCAGATATATTTAGCTGATTATTTGCCACAAAATCGAAATGAATTATCTCTTTGGACTACCGGTCAAAGTTCATTTGACTGGACTCCGGCCATCAAAATGATTGCGACGGTAGAAGGTTCCGGTTGGTTGCAACTTAAAGAGATGGAGCAATGCGCTAAATCGAAGGTTATAATTTCAAATAGTATAAATTAAATTTTGAGAAATTTCGTCTGTAAATTGTAAAAGAAAAAAAGTAAGGGAAAAAATATTTATAAATTAATAAATATTGATTAACAACTTACAAATATTAATTAGCAACTAATTAATATGGAGCATTGTTAATTTTATGAAATTATTGCTATGTATATAATTTTAGGACTCACTTTAATTTTTTTGCAGATTCGTTCAATTATTTATTGTGATTGCCGTAAGAAGCCATCAATAGATGCTCCCAAAAATGTCCAAAATAATTTCGATGTAAGTGAAGACTAAATTAATACTGAAGTTCTTTATTCATTTCACACTAAATTAATGATAATGTCTTGATTTCAGCTACTAAAATGGTATGAATGATTTAAATGATATTCGAGATAAATATTTATTTTCTTTATTAGCATTTGAATTAGCAAAAATTTTTGACTTAATTAAAACTTTTGTTAAATAAAATGAAACTTTCCTAAACTTTTTTTGCTATTGAATTCCAATATTTTAGGTAGTTGTAACTATTCTCTGCCTGGAATACTGTTGTAGTAGTGTGTTGGAATATAAGGAAGCGATACGAAATGTTGTGGATCAAGTGAAGCCGGGGGGTAAATTTCGTTCATTTTTTCCTCTCAGAAATTATTGAGAAAAGATATTTTATTCTCTGTAAATCAATTATATTTAAAATGAAATTCTACAAAAGTTTTTGGTAAAGAAAATTTTGAAATTTTATCTATTTTAATTAGAAAAAAGTATTGCTTACAGACAAATTGAGTGAATGTGACGCGTGAACAACTGATTAATTAATTTAATATTGAACAAAATATCATTTTCTGTGTTTTATATTAGAAAAAATTACTGTCCATTGGACGAATAAGTGTAATGTAAGGTTCAAGTAATTAATTAAATAATTTAATGTGAAATTACATAGAAATTTAAGGCAAAGAAAATTCTAAAATTGTCCTATATATTACACAAGCGAAGGACTGAGACTGAGAACAATCAATCATTTATCAACTAAAATGAATAATCTTTTTCAGGTTGGTTTGTAATGGGTGGTGTATTGGAAGAAACATGGTGCTCATTTGGCGGACATAAATTTTCATGTTTATATGTTACCGAAAATTTATTATTTGAAGCATTACGTGACGTGAACCTCCTAGTTGATGATGAGCAATCAAGCATTTATTACTGTTCACAAGGAATTTTCCTTATTTGTTGTAAGAAGCAAATTTAAATGAACAAACTTAAAACTTCAATTATTTATTTTATTCTTTTGCCTTTCCAAAACTCGCATTATCTTTTACTTTTTAATAAAAAAAAGCAATTTGAAAAGAAAAAAAGATTTATATTCAAGGAAAAAAATTGAATGTATACTTAAATAAACGTCATTTTATTAGATAACAATTAAATGTTATTTTTATTCATCCATTCTATGTTGCGACATTTTAGGCATTTATTGTTATTCATTTTGTTAACTTGCTAGGCTACGTTGCTCAGTTAATAAGACAGTACTAAAGGAATGTAAATGCAATTTTAGTTTTAAATGAAGCAATCATATGTTGGTTTTTCTATCTGCTTTGCTTTTTTCGAATAAAAAAGTATATTTCGTTGTAATTTTTCAGGCTTTTTTCTTTGCTCTTCAATTAAACTTTTACGTTCATCTTAATGATTAGTCATACCTTTTTTTTTATTCAGAATCGTTATAGAATGCAACAAGTGTTTATGACTGAAAAATTTGTTAAAAATGATTTAACTACACTGTAAACACTATTAAAAAAACATATCACAGAACAATAAAAAAAAGCACATTTTAGTGCTGTGTGACTTGTCACAAATCAATTTTTTCAATTTTTTTTAACAACGAAAATGATTGAAGAAATGTATATGAGATGGAGAAGCGAAGAGTACATTGAATGGAATATGGCTGATTTAATGGGCAGAGCTTAAATCATCGATTAATTTTGAATTTTGTTTTGCTGTCGAAAATGTAAGTAAATTCAAATTATACAAACGCAAAAGTCACACAATGCATTTGTATTCAATTATTCAATTACAAAAGTGTAAAAATATTTGAATAAAAAAAGATTGGAAATAAAGCAATTTAATTACAAATTTTAAAAACAAAAAAATTTTTTAACTTTCGACAAAAGTTTATAAAATCTTTTAATAAAAAAAAAACTATGAACAAACAAATGAAGCGGGAATTACTAGTAAATTTGTCATTGTGTCTTTTGATGCTTCATCGTCTCGATGTGTTCGTATCATTTTCACTGAATCATTCATTTCGCCGAGATTTCCTTGCACTAATTTTGGCTCAGTGTCGTGGAAACGATTCTTGAAATTGTTTATTGATTTGAAGTAATAATCAGTATAGGAAAATAATGAAATCGGAGCTGTTTTACTTGGATCGTCAGTAATTCCGTTAGTTTGGGAAATTCAGGGAACTGGAGATGAAATAAAAATCTTAAGGATCGCAACTGACTCTCATCTCTTTTATAATAAATAGTTTTCATATATGATAGATTGAAAAAAGTTTACACTATAGAGTTCTACAAAGGATTTGTAATACGGATATCGACAATTAGTAGATGCATGGACATACGATTATACCGGTGCTTTCTCTGTTATCGTAGACATGGTGGTTTATAGAGACTGATGATGAACAGGGGGAAGCCTCGTACGTTAACAACACTGACCACTTGCCACGAACATTAACAACACTGACCACTTACCCCATGTTGGAGAAATAAATTATTGCTGTGGAAAAAAGATTATAAATTTTACTGCGTAATGAGGAATAGAAGATCTCCTAACAAGAATTTTATACAACATTCATTTCAGTATATCTCAAACCTAAATATTTGTATCAAACGCTGTTTTGGTTTTTCCGACAGTTTAAGTTCAAGTTTCCGAAACCTTTGCCAAAGTAATAATAATGTTTCAGCTCCGACATCTTAATTGGTTTCGGCTGGAGATCAGGAATTGTATCATTATATCAAATGTTGTTTTAATTTCGTCCAAATATTCGTTAGAATATTTATCACTGGATGAAAATTAACACTCGTTTCAAATTTATCGTAATTTTTGAACTATCCGGAATCATTGAAACTTCTGGGGTCTCTCCATTCCAGAATCTCGACCCCGAAGAGATTTGAACTTTTATAGCTGTTAGCCATAACTTGTCAATATAGAAATGTCTTACTAAATGATCGGATAACCACGACGTATCGATCACGTTGGTTATAGTTGGTCAGCAAAATTTCAATTCTTATTCTGGTAATTAAAATAACCAATTCTTCATTTTCATCAATTTTTTTATTTCAAAGCTATCAAATGTTTATTCGAAAACGAAATAGAAATTACAATATTTTTTTCATGTTATATAGTATTTCTAGAAGAAATGCAACTATTCCAATCCATCTTGTTATTTGTTATACACAATTGTTATACACAACCATTAATATCAGTTATTAATTAATCATGTAATATTTAAATATGAGTTTGAATATGTTTTCATATCTAAGCATTAGATGAGTTTTGAAAATCATTACGGGCAATTAATTTGGGCTAATAAATTTAACTAATCTTTACTTCATAAATTAGTTAAAATTTCGATAGATTTTAATTTTTTTTAAGTTTTTGGTGAACTATTTATGATCAAATGGAATAATTTGGCTAAGAATTTTTGAAATAATCGCAAATCACAGCTATAAAATTAAACTTCTCAACAAATACTTAATTTTCGTTGCAATATTGACTAAGAATTTCTTAGATATGAAAATTATTCTCAAGCATTCTTTTTCTTGTTACATCGAAAATTCAAAAATTGAAATCATTTCTAAAAAAAAAGAAAAGTAGTGAATTAATGAGATAAAAGTGTTAAGAAGCTAAAATAAATTCATTGTAGAAAAAGATATAAAATACAACAAATATTTCATCCAAATTGATATTATTTAATTAATGATTAATTAAAGGATATATTTGATGAAATGAAAATGAAAGAAAAGAACAATAATATTCTAATAACATATTTGTCCTGTTTCTTATCATCTTTATTCATTTATATTTCTACCAATGAAATTAAAGAATTATTTCAATACGCAATTGTTTGAAATAAAGGAACAACAGGGAAAGTAATTTTAAGTAAGTACGAAGGAAAATTCTAAAAGTAAAAGAAAAAATTTTTTAAATCTAATTAATTAGTAAATAATATGACTTGTTAAATTTAAAAAATCGAAATTTCTTGCAACATATTCAAATATGATGTTGAAATGAAGAACGAAATACAGCTACTGTTGAAAGAATTAAAGAAAAAAGTGTTTTAAATTAGTACGAAAAGTCTGTTGAAGTTATAAAGCTGCAAGAGCTAATTTGCGTCTCGAAACGCAGGTGACGAAACAGTGCGAATTTTGGGTATTGCTGGTGATTTCTCTGGTGGCTATGGAGAGATGAGGATGGTTCTTTGGTGGCTGCGGGAGTTGAAGGTAGTTCTTTGGTGGCTACGGGGAACTGATGGTGGTTCTTTGGTGGCTATAGAGAGTTGAAGGTGGTTCTTTGGTAGATACGGGGGGTTGAAGGTGATAATTTGGTGACTGGTGACTGCAAGTTTTTCATTCTGTTTAGTGTGTTTCTGTGTTTGTGTGTGTGTGATATAAGTGATGGATACACTCACATCACTTATATAGTACGTGTTTAGGATACATTTCATTCAGATGCATCGCTATACATGTATTCTTTTATGAGTTTTTTTACGAAATTTTCCACTGATTGGTAATTTTCAAAAAATATTGAATTTAATTTAGGAATTTTTTTTTACGTGCTTTAGGATTCTAATTTGTATGGCATGTACCGATGATAACATCCTCCGTACATGATAATCAAAGTGTTTGATGTGAGAGTGTTCTGAGTATGATTAACAATATAATTCATGTTAATTTTCCAGGGTGTTATTCAGTAGGGCGTGAAATACTGCAAAATGAGTAAGATTCCACGTGATACGCTAATCGAATGTGTCAATGAGGTGTTGAAAGCATCGAAAGAAAAGAAGCGGAAGTTTCGTGAAACAGTCGAATTGCAAATAGCGCTGAAGAATTATGATCCGCAGAAAGATAAGCGTTTCAGTGGATCCGTAAGGTATTATCAACAGCCATCAATTCGGCATCAATTCTTTTCTACATCATGCCTACTCTTCCAATCATATCTAAATACTGATACAAATGAGCAGGAAGTCGTTTAAAATAAACGGCGAAGACTTTAACCCAGAGTCTTGAAATAATGGGAAGGATTTCACGCACTTTTTCGTTGTTTGAAATCCGATCTAATTATGTTAACGAATAGCCAAAACAGTAAGCGTTAACGCTTTTTGTTATCAACTGAGAAATAAAGGAATTACGAATTGATAATGGAGAATGATCATAGTAATCTGCGTTAAAACAAAAATTTCATTTATGGCTCCAATAGTGGTGAATAAGTAGGATAGAGTAGATTGGAATGAGAACTTAATACCATGGAATGAAATAGAAATTCATTTAAGTTGGATAAAATAAGAAGAAGATGGGATACAGCAAGGTAGGATATGAACATTTTTTGACGAATTTCCTGGTCATATTTTACGCCCTCCATATTTTAAGACGATTATTCATGCATGTCCGATTTGATTGATTTCGATAAATTCACTTAATTGTAATTCGAGTCCGTGGAAAAACTCCTTTTCCATCTCTCTGTCTCAGTTGGTATGCCCGATTTTTAGTGGTGCAATGTTTTTGTAATCCTTTTAATTGGGTAAATTTTAGATTACGTCAAAGTCTCAAATAATTTGAGGACGGAGGAGTTTAAATTGGAATTTCTTATATATTTCCTTTCATTTCGAGAAATTTGTTTCCTCTTAACATTTATAATTTAGGTTGAAAAATATTCCAAGACCAAATATGAAAGTGTGTGTGCTGGGTGATCAGCAACATTGCGATGAAGCTAATGCAAACAATATACCTTGCATGAATGCAGATGAATTGAAGAAATTGAATAAAAACAAGAAGCTTATTAAAAAGCTGGCAAAGGTTCCATTCACTTCTTTGTCATTACTCTCTTTTGGTCACATATGTGTTATTGATTAAATGTTCAATTTGTAGGACTAATATACTTTGCTCATTGTCTATTTAAAAAAAAGATCTGTGTCATTATCACCGATCAGCAATTAATACTGGAAAAAAGATGTAATATTTCCACATTTTTAGGGATATGATGCATTCTTGGCTTCGGAAGCCTTGATCAAACAAATTCCACGTATACTTGGTCCAGGTTTAAATAAAGCTGGTAAATTTCCAAGTGTCGTTGCTCATTCTGAAGCGCTAGTAGCCAAAATTGAGGAGATTCGTTCAACGATCAAATTTCAAATGAAAAAGGTGAGTACTTTCCTTATTCAGATGATGACTTAAGTCTGTCTCAAGCACTGATGATTGCTATTTCTGACATTTATTAGAGCATGATTTTAATTGCAGGTATTATGTCTGTCGGTTGCAATTGGGCATGTTGGAATGACCACGGACGAGCTCGTTTCAAATATTGCGCTTTCCATCAATTTTCTTGTGTCGATGTTAAAGAAGAATTGGCAAAATGTTAGGTCGCTACACATAAAAAGCACAATGGGGCCACCCCAGCGACTTTATTGATTTTTATTTTATTGTCAACCACTTGTTATTGCATTAAGTAAGATGATAAAAGTTTATGATCCATTCAGAGTACATAAAATCCTGGTATTGCTCTATCGGTTAAAAGTTAATGAAGTTTTTGGAAGATGATTTCAAAAACGTATGGTTGAGTTGTATTGTTAAAGTACGTAATTCTAGAAATGGTATTCCGTATGGATTATAAATAAATAGAATCCTGAATCATATCGGAACAATTTCAGCAATTGCAAGTGATAATATTGTTGTGGTAGATTTCTGAGTTTTCTTCGCAGTCAGTTGACAAGCATTGTTTTGGTTTTTAAATTTCTTTATTAAAACTTGAGATTGGATGGAGCATTTAGACCATCGTGTTAAAATATTATGATACAGAAGAGTGAAGGTTTGTTTTCTTGGAATTCTTCATATGGTTTGTTCCCGCTAATTATTACGACATAGAAGTCTGTAAGGGGTAGAGTCATTTCTTTCCAGGCTCATGCCGCTTTCACTGAACTGATAGAATTCACTCAGCCGGATATGTTTGTGTTTTGGGAGCAAATCTTCCAAAAAATGACTCAATCCTAAAGATGGCATGTAAGCATTTTAAAAAAATTTACAACTGAATGCAATTACATTATATAATCTTTTTCCTAATATGCATAAATTATATTATTATTAGTCATTTAGGAAATATATTTAACATTCAAAAAAGATTTAATTCCCCAAACAAATTTAAATTTGCATTTTATGATTAGTTTTATTTTTTCCTTTTTTTTTTGAAAAATTTTTCAAGAAAAAGTTTTGTTTTGGAAAGTTTTTTTTTTTTTATGGGAAATGATGTGGCGATATTTTTATGAGTTTTGTTTAAATAAAAAAATAAATTGATGTGAATAGATTTAAAAAAGTTGAAATAACAAAAAAGACTCAATTTTCTTTGCTTGCTCAATTAAAAATAAGACGAAGTTTTTTTTTAATAATTTCGAAAATTGAAAGGTGGCGAGAAAATTTTAATTGAAGAATGGAAAATTTTTAGTAATTTCAACAATGCATGAATCTAATCAACAATTATTTCATACTTTGACATTTGTAATTTTAGCGGAATTAATAATTATAACTTGAAAGCAGCAATAAAAAATTATTGCATTTAATGATGAAAGGATATTAGGAGAAGCGCGAGAGAAAAAGTGGGAAAATAAAGAAGAAATGGAAAAATGCAAAGTAGGAGATACGGGAAGGGGATTGAGGGATAAAAATAGTTGTAAGCGGAGAATGAAAAAGACCGAAAAGGAAGTGTGGAGGATTGGAAAATAAGGGGAGGAAGGAGAGAAAGAGGAAGAAAGTGGAAGAGGAGGAGAAAGAGAGAGAGGAGGAGGAGGAAGTAAAAAAGGAGGGGGAGGAAAAAGAGAAGGAAATGGAGGAGAGAAATAATTCATTTCTTTAACATTTTAGTCTTCATTCTATTTGTTCGAAAAGTTACTTACCTTTGCTATGATAATTACTACATCAAAGTATGCAAATATTTGTATCGGAAGTACTGTATTATTTACTTTACCTCCCGGAAGTACTGTATTATTTACTTTGCCTCTTGGAAGTACTGTTTTATTTATTTTATCGCCCGGACGTACTGTATTACTTACTTTATCTCTTGGCTTAAGCCAAGTTCTTGAGGTATTTCTCTCATAGCACAGTCTTAATTGTGCTTAATTGTTCGGAAGATATTTATTTCATAAGATAATTGTAAGCTGAAGCCAAGTTCCTGAAGTATTTATTGCATGATGGCATGCTTGTTTAATAAGGCATTTTAATATTTTGTGATAATTTTTTTTTTTTTTGTATACAATTTAATTCTTTCAAAAACTACTGCACATTATCGTATACAGTTTTTTTTACACTGTTCATCGAATTCGTTTCGTTTTACATATAGTGCTTTTCAGCGACTACTGTAGCATTAATAGTGCTACTGTAGCACTGTCGCAACAAACCTAACCTTGTTATAACAAACTAACTTATTTTAAATCCTTTCATATATTGATTTATGCATTAATTTTAAAATAATAATTCGAATTTTAACAAATTATTTTCTATGGCAATAATAATGTAACAAAAACGATTTGTAGAAACACTCAGCCATTCTTTTCTTAATTTTTTTTAACTACATTTTTTTTGGATTAAATTAAAGTTAAATCTGTCAGTCGAAAATTAAATTTGTCGTAACTTTTTACTTTTATTTTTACTGAAGAGTTGAAAGCAGAAAAAGACGAGAAGAAAAATGAGAAAAGATAGGACTGGAAAAGTTTAATGAAAAAAACAAAAGAGGAGGACGGAAGGAAAGGAAGAAGGAAAGTTTTCGTCCTATTTTATTCTTTTTGTGTTCTGATTGCGATGCTGTGGCTTGCGTGATAATGCTGATAGCTTAATAAAAAATTATTCTTAAGTGTTTTTGTGCTTTTCTGTAATTTTAAAAATTTCTGTTTCTTTTTTAATATTCAATTCGTGTACCATCCAACAATATTGGTCTAACAACATTTCTCCGTACATATAAGTGCACTCAAATTTATATATGTACATAAATGTAAGATTGAAATATTAGATTTGAGTACATATATATATAAAACATATTTACAAAAATTCAAATCGAAATATTAACAAAATATGCTAGCTGTTTCAATTTCACATCTTTCATCAAACTTTACAGACTTAATTTGTAATTTCAGAATAAAACAACTTATCTTTGTTAGCTAAATTTAAGCAAATTTTAAATTGAAAAAACATACTGTTAAGTGTATGCATACAGGAATTAATAAAATTTTGTGAAATGTTTTTATTGTACAGTCGTTAAATTCAACGTACATTTAAATATCAAGTTGCTACACAGATTAAATGCATTAATTTTCATTAAATCTTGAATTTTCTTGCGAAAGAATTTTAAAATTAAATGAAAATTTTGAAAAGCAATTTAAAACTATATATTTCCCAATTATTCAAAATTTAGTTCACAAATTTATTGTTTCATTTTTTGTTGCCTTTGTAAGTGAAATGCATAATTTGTGATTTTTTTTTTACAAAACAGTAGTTGAAAATAAGTTATGATTTCATGATTTAATAATAATTCACATTCATTCATTAATGTCTTTGCTTCACTTTCCAAGTGAATTTTATTTTTTAAATTTCAGTGATTGGATCGATGAATGATAATTTGCTTTTCTTATTTAGTGAGATAAATTCGGTACACAAGAAAATGCAAATTGCTTCTGAAGACGACAAAGCATTATTCTATTAATTCGTAAAAAATTAAGTTGCAAAATGTTTACAAATTGATAATTCTTTTTTTCTCTTGCGTTGAATTTTCAAAAATTAACAGCTTTTTTTCTATCAAATATTTCTTTTCTATTTAAACTAATTGTCCACAATCGGTGGTCAACTGATCATCACAGCCAGTGATCCATGATGAGAACTAAAATATGGTCCATCAAGGCGATAGCCATTGGCAAGGCTATTTTATTTAGCTAAGACATCAGTTCAAATTCCTAAAAAAAGAAAACAAAACACATAGAATTATAAATCTCCTATACGAATGGGCTTACATAAATTTTTCATATAAAAATAAGAAAATGACATTGGCATAATTTTTTTTTTAAAAAATTTGATTTTTTTTGAGTTTTAAAAATTTGATTCTCTTACCAATAAATAGAATAGTCTAAGCCTTAATTTGTCCTATTGCAAGAAATACCCAAACGTTACAAGATATAGATATACATGATGGTCTAAATCTTAATTGGTCAAGTCCGAAAGAAATAATTATGTTCATTGGAACACAGATCTATCTTGTTGTCATAATTTACTTTTATATTTTGACAATGATACATTTTTTTTGAACGAAATTTATTCATAAAATTTGTCTAATATTTTAAAAAAAGAACTTCCTGGAACTTTCTCCATGTTCAGAATAAGTTATTAATAATCATAAGAAAAACTTTTCATCAATAACAACAAATAACAGTATTTATAGAAAAATCATTAAAATTGAGAGCAATGCGCTCACCTGCAATTAACCTGTCAAAATACTTAGACTCAAAACAAAAACCTTAATATTTAAATTTGACTCAGAAAATAAAAGTCAAAAGTGCAATTTTCATTTTTACCTCAACTTTCTCACACAAAATTTTTTTAGGCTGTTTTATTACAATGAATAAAATTAGCAACGATTGGTAGGATTACTAGGATCCGCCTAAATTTTTTAAATTTCAATTCAGTTGTCCAAAATTCTAAAAAGCGATCTAAATTATGAAATTTGTATGACTTTTGAACGCTTTCGGAATTCTTAGAGGGGTAGAGGTTTAAAATTGTTAGAAATTTTTAAGTGAAACAATAGGAACAAGTAATTTCTTGTCTGTTCCATTGTTTATTTGTTTTTTCTTTAAATTCCTTTTTTTTTTTTTTTGAAAAATTAATTTTTTTTCACAATTCGAGTTTTTCCCGCCATAATCAACGTGATCATCAGGTCGATGCAGAGAAATGAAGAAGTTGTAAAAGAAGGAAGCGATGAATTAAAAAAAAGAATTTACAAATTTTAAAATGTATTGAATTTTTTGCTGAGAGAAAATTATTTAGAAATTTAGACAGAATGATTCGTTATTTATTCTAAATTCATTAGGCAAAATTTTATGCATGTCCTTTTTTCATAT
The DNA here is from genome assembly GCA_037074765.1 of Mansonella perstans. Lineage (NCBI taxonomy): Eukaryota > Metazoa > Nematoda > Chromadorea > Rhabditida > Onchocercidae > Mansonella > Mansonella perstans. Next base: position 70,539 of record JBAMDO010000231.1, on the reverse strand, counting down.
TTTCCCATTTTTTTTTTCTCTCAGAGTATATCTTTTAACTTTCAATGCCACTTTTCTCAATTGTACACTTGCGCTCTCCTTTGGCATTAATTTATGAAATCAAAAAAAAGCAAAATTCATTTCAATAAGGGGAAGAAATAGTCTGTGACAATTGGAACAGTTTTACACACCAAAAAGTTTGTTCATTTTGACAAAAAAGAAAAACCGAATTACTTAAGTAGCACTCCAGTTTTAATTTAGAAACTTAAATATACTTAACCGCTTACCAAGCAATTCGATAAATTCATGCTATTGGAAATAATTAGAAATAATTCCCCATGCAAATAATTGATATAATTAATTAAGTAAACTTTCACTCATATTCGAAAATGATTGATTCATTTATTTAAAGTAATATTAAGAGATTAATAAATAATGGAATAATTTACATTTGTAGTAAAATCAGGAAATGTAAATGAAACTTTCCATTTTATCTGTCAAACGAAGTAAGAGAAGATAAAAGTGGAAAGAAGAAATATTTCTTTTTAATTCAAATTATTTCGACTCATTTCTATATTTTGTTGCAATTTTTCCTGCACTGGACAAATAAAGCTAAAATTTCAAATTAGCTTAAGTTAAACTTATCATTTTGTCTCTTGAAAAAAATTGAGGAAAAAAGTGAAAAACAACAAGGGAAATTAGTAGAACTTTTAATTTATATTATTTCATTCCATCTTCCCTCTGTGCCACTCATCCTTTTGCTCATGACATGTCAAGTTAAAATTTTAATTAGCCTACTGTGACAAATTTTATTTTCCTCTTCGCCCCTCTCTCTTTCCTTTTGTTCTTAACATCTGCATCGTTTTTTTTTTTCACTCATATTTTGTCTTAAAAAAGAACTGAAAAAATATTTATTTTTGAAATTTGCTAAAGTTTAATGTCTTGTTTAGTTCTACCTTTTGAATCAATAATTAAGACAATGAAATTTCATTTGAAATGTTTTAAAGTTTTTTCTGGATATTTGGGGAGATATATATATATATAAATTTCTTTTATCCCTTATCGAACCTTTTTTCCAGTATTTGGTCATTTTTCTCTTGGCTAAATTAATGAATGGGCAATTTATTAAAATGATACTTTCATTGTTGCTTTTCTTCTTATTTCTTAGATAAGAAACAAAGCAAAAGTATGTGAACTAAAAAAGTGAATTTTTGCAATAGCAAAGGAAACATTCAGATTGTTTTGCTGCTTGTGAAAGATTTTTCGATCCATTTATAACAAAACAAGAAAGATGTTTTGACTTACAGTTCACTCTTCGGCTTACACTTATCAGTGTAAGAAAAATTTTAGGCCAAAAGAATCTTTCTTACGCATAAAAAATATTCAAGCAATTAAAATAGATTTCAAATATGAAGGAAAATTGATTCTTTCCTAATATTACTCTTTTCTTTCTCCACCTTCATTACTTTTTAATTTGCTTCCATTTAATTTTTCCATTTTCTTTTTTTCTTTGATAAAAAAATTTCGTTTCAAAAGAAAAAATTTTTTACTAAATAAAAATATAACATTAAAAAATTATGCTTTGGCTTTTTTTAATTAAAAATTTATTGCTTTCCAATGAATGTCAAAAAAGTGGCAATGAATTCTTTTCCCGTTTGACATTTAAATGTGAAATAAGTTGATGTAAATTAAAAGTAAGATTGGAAAAGACAGCGAATTGGATTCAGTGAAACCAAATTATAATGCAAATGCACGAGGATTGAAAGTGAGGAAGTTGAAAGGAAATCATTTTTTTCCCTTTTTAATTTTTCAATGGTTATTGTATAAAAAATTTGATAGTGATAAATTCTATTGCACTTTTATAGGCATATTCTCTTAATGTCAACAAAAGTGCGTTAAATGTAAAAGAGTTTCGAATTTGTTTTGAAATCAAAATATGATAAAAGTCAAGTTGCTTGTAAAATAACCAATGCAAGCTAAATTATAAACAGTTAACGAAATTGGAAGAAAAATTAATCACCGCAGAAATTCGATTTAATTAATCGAATTAATCTCTTAATTAATTTAAATAATCTCTTGATTAATCCCCAATTAAATTGATCGTAATTCAATTAATTTTAAGATTTATTTAATTTATTTTAATTTTAAAATTAATCTCAATTTAATTTAACTTAATTTATTGATTTAATTAATTAATTTTAGCTTAAGTAAATTTGGTTAATCTCCGTTGTAGAAAAAATTCAAGTTAAATGAAAGTTTTATTTAAATTTTTCTTTGCTTTGTTTTAAACAATAATTACTAAAATAGAATTAATTAGCTTGAAGAAGTTTTTTTTTGCTTAAATCGGAATTGTGAAGTAAAGTAGGAAATTTTCTCTTGAGAAGTATCTTTTAAATGATTCATTAAAATTTAAATATACTTTTCGTTTGGAAAAAATTTCAAAGTATCGATGTACTTGCAAAAAATTTTAAAGTTAATCATTTTATTTTGTCAACTTCAATTAATTTTGCAACAATTTCTTTCCATGTTTTGCTATTTTCATTTGTTACATGCATAAAAATATGAAATTACCATAACTTGAATATTTAAAAAATTTTAAACAATTTTTCAAGGAACACTAGTTTGTTTAAAATCAGTTTTATTATTTTCATACTATCTTTATCATCCCATTTTCGCCCATTTACAAATGTTTTTTGGATAAATATTGTCCTCCTATTATTCCAAATTTGAATAAATAATCACAGTAAGTTTTCTTAAGATTCTTTCGGTATTTATATTGCATACTGTATATACCGTGCACACAACAAATGCTGCACATCATCGCCTATTTCTTTTGTCCAGTCATCACAAGTGGAATATTGGTTTTGAGTACTGCCATTTTTGCAACCATTTATCCTAATTTATTAAACTAATCCTAGTTCTAGCTTATGATTACGTCTGAAAATTCTTACAACAATATCGAATGTCAAACAACACCTGCTATATACCAAATGAAATAAATTTGTATAGACATGTGTTTGTATAATCATCAAAGGTGAATTTGTTTACAGCATTCAATTCAAATGTTTACCACTTTGAAATTATGCAAAATTATAGTAGTTTATTTCAGATTTCGACAAAATTTTTTCATCATCGATTTTAAAATGATTGGAATGATGAGAAAGATAACGGTGAACTGATAGCATGATAACACACAAATGATTACGATAATTACAATTATAACTAATACATTCACTAGTAAGATGACAGCATACAAATGATTACAATAACTACAGTGATAACATATATATTCTTATTAATTTTATTAATATCGTTACCAATTATGGCATACTTCCTTGGATACAAAGCTGATCAAAAACATTGCGATCGTTTGAAACTTGAAGAATGTTTTGAAACTGCTTTTCAGGTATTTTCATATTTCAACTGTTCAGTTTTGTTCCTTTTTAAGCTTTTCTTAAAGTTCATTTTGGAAGAAATTATTTTGCATAGCACACAAATGATTGGAAAATAATGTATTGTACATGCAAAAAATAAATAAATAAATTATTTATGAATTTAAGTGCAATAACAAATAATGAAAAAATGAAGAAATAAATTGCGAAAGCATTTGGGAAAAAAGTTGCATAAATTTAAAAAAAAAAAGCAGCAATTTTGTACAGTAATGTCGCTTTTATTTTGATGAAAGTTTACAAAATATAATTTGAATTTGTCACGAAAATTATTTTCGAAAGTTTTTGCCATTTTCACAAATACTATGTGAAAGACAGATAAATGTTAAGAAAAAATGTATTTTAGACAATGCGTATTCAGCGAAATTTTGGCAATAATCAAAATCAATCTAAGGAAATGACTTCAGAAATAAGTCATCGGCGCACGCTAAGCAGTGCAACATACGTTACGACGCCGACAAATCAGCATCTGTGTGCAGCAAACCACTATTATTTATCATGTTTCAACAATAATGGATGTCGAGATGATTATACGGCACATGTAAATTACTTTTATCTTAAATTTGAATGCCGAAATTTAAATGCAAATTTTGAATTTTAGCATTCTAAATTTTTACGAAACCTTTGTAAAAGCTTTTAATTTTTTTAATAATTTGTTTAAATTTATTCAAAATTTTTTGGATGAATTTAAGCATGAAATATATTTGCAGGTTGCATCAACTGTGTTTAATCAAATTCGGGGACGCATTTTACCAATCCAAATGTTTTTAGCACATCGAGGCTACGTTTTGGGAGTGAGAGAATTTTCTTATTGTCTTTTTTTTTTGAAATCAGCAGATATAATTCTGTTAATTTCAATTTTATTTGGCCCCATTGCAGCAACAGGCCAGATAATCGATTATCTGGCTAAAAGGCAAATGTGTGATAATTATGTTGTACATAATTATCACTCATTTGAAGGAATGTTTTTACCAGTACTTATCAAAAAGTTTTTGAAATTATGACACTAAAAATGTTTAATAAATTGAAATTAAATATAAAATGTTTCAAGAAGCTTGCTTGTAAAAACGAAAGCAATTAATGAGCAAATTTATCAATGAAATTTTAGCAGCAACAAATCGTTTGAAAATTATTTTACAACTGTATTTTAAAAATTTTAAAAGAAGCTCATTGAAATTTGTTGCTGCAATCGCATCGACTAATTTCGATATATTTGTTAAATTTTGATTGAAAAATAATCAATGGATGTTAGGAATAGATTGTTAGTCTGATAACTTTCCAAAAATCTTTTTTTTACAAATTCTATTTCTTATAATGTTTGAAAGAATGCCAATAATATCAGACTTTTTTTTCTGCGTTTTTATTAGTTTTATATTTTTTTCGGAATTATAGAAAAAATTTTAAATCAGAATGAAGTATTTCAAATTTTTTTGCGCTTATCAAACTACAACTTCTTCCAGCCATTTTGTCAAGCTTAGCATCGATTTGATTTGTGTGTATAAATTCGTTATTTCAGTATACTTCATTAATTGCATTAATTCTTATTTGATTCAATCAATTAAAATACTAAATTAAATATAGATACAATGAGCTTATGCCTGATTTATAAGTCCAATCAAAAAAAAGGAATGAATCGTTGCTATTCGTAAATGCATTCATTGATTTGGTTATTATAATTTATTTATTCACTTTATTTTATCCGAATCAATTAACATCCGGCTAATTAATATGATCAGTATTCGGTGACGAATCGTTTTATATATGCAAAATTCTGGCGCAATATTCATGTCTATCTATCGGAATGAAATTTATTTCTTTATTTTATGGGACTTTTCAATCTGTGCCGTATATATTTACAGTCTTAATTAGTTTTTAATTATTTTCTATTATCATATCCGTTTTTTTCTCACAACCTTTGCTTACTGATAAGGTCTCAAATATGAATTGTTGTAGATTTTAAAAAATAACCTTTTTTTCCTTTAAAAGTAAAATTTAATATCGAATTAATAGTTGTCAACTATTTAGCTATGCTCACAAACATGTTCACATGAGAATCGTATGAGATGTCAGCAAATGCTAAGCATTGAAGGACGACTAGACGAGCATGGAAATTATTTGAAATTGGTGAAAATAGCGAAGAAAATAAGTTTAACGAGCATTATTGACGATACTAGCCTATGTCATCGCTTCACGTTAATTCTAAAAAAGGTAATGTAACATGTATGATTGCATTCGATTGAATAATTTCTATAGCAATAATACTACAACAAGTCATTTAAATCAGTTTAGATTGAATTTTTTTTTAAATTCTTTAAATTGTAGGAACTTGTTATTTTGCTCAACGATATTGGTGCTAATATTTTTTAGCTTATAATTGAATGTATAAAATACTCAAAATTTATAATAGAATTAAATACAATGCCTAAATTATTTAAATTGCAAAAAAGTTTTTTGTTTGTCATTGTATCTAATATTTTATAAGTGTATACCTAGGTAATCAAAGTGCTAAATAATTGTTAATAAATTTCGAATGATTGTTAATTAAACATTGGAATTAAATTTAGCATTTAAACTTTTCAAATTACGAACATTTCGCAACTAATTTGATAACTTTTTCTGCCTGCCTTTAAATATATGTGATCGCAATAATATTTCATTAATTTTTCCAAATAAATAACTAATTTTTCAACTTTTCAAAACGTATAATGAAATTAATTACTGTATACAAAACATGAAAGTTACTTTTTTGAAATATTAATTGAATTTCCTGGTTCGTACAATGGTACTAAATCATACTGTGTTAAAATTATGGAAAAAATCCTTCTTCGAGTTAGTAATTAATTTTCTGATTAATATGTCATCAACTTATTTAATTACATCATTGAAAGATTGTCTTTTCAATTAATTAATCTAATTTTTAAGCCCCATGAAAATCTTTCACATTTTCTTCAGCTTATTCAGTACCGCACACGATATTGTGGTGAAGTAGCGAAGTGTCTTTGCAATGATATAAATATTCAGGCAGGTGTGATATATTGTAAATCAGGTTGTGATAATTTTGTTGGAAAATTTACAGCAATTAAAATAAGAAGAAATAGAATTCCATCAAAAGCAAATACAATTCAATTTAGTAATTTTATCACTTTACTTATTTTGTTTAATTTATCATAAAATAAATTTTAAATTTTATGGAATTAAATGATTGAAATGTTTTACATTTTATAAAATCGTTACGTTGTTAGTTTTGTATTATATCACTATCACTTTTTTTTCTTTTCTAATTATTGATAATTGATGAATAGATGTGTTAAATTATTGATTTACGATTAATAGTTGAAATAATTAATATATATGTTTGAAAATTTTTAATGTGTCAAAATTTAACAATTAAAAATATGTTCAATGGAATAAATCGATATATTAATGGAATGTCTGTAGAATATTAAGAAATGACAGCTATATCAAGATTGCATCATCAGGTAATCCCTAATGAACTAACAAGGCTTACTCTAGATTGAAGCGATAAATGCGACTGTTCAAAAAACAAATCGCTGCTATATTTCATGGAATAATCTATGAAATGATTTATAATTTAGCATATTCCGCGTGATTTTACATTTAAATTAAAAATAAATAAATTTCTGTCTTTCATTTCTTTTTGGTTTTTTTTTTTTTTTTTTTTGATTGACAGTATGAAGTGAATCAATATGTATTAGCTACTGGACAATAGTTAACAAGCTGAATTCAATGATTTGGTTTGATCTGGTTTGATGCAAATTAAACATTTATTTAATTTTAAATTGAATTTTCATTACTTATCATTCCTGTTGAAGTAATGTTTTGAGTAAATATAGCAAATAAAAAAGAAAAATTGTGAAATTAGCAAAAGAAGCGAACTTTCAATTAACTTTCAAATTTGCTTTAAAATGTATGAATGTATAAAATGTTTATTTATGGGTCATATGATTAAATCCAATTATCTCTTCATTATTATTGAATATTTGTCAGTTCAGTGAAAATTGATCATACAATTGTCAACCGAGTATATAATTATCAACTAATCATGCAATTTTCACCAAAAAATTGATGAAAATTTTATGAAAATTTACTTTTTTTCAATTAGATCAATGCTTTAAATTGCAAATTTTTTTTAGTTTTCTTTTAATCTGTTTCATCAAAATCCTCCCAGGCACTATAGTATCGACTTCCCTCGGTTATTGTTGAAGAACCTTCAGAAGCAGCCTCATCGGCTTGTGCTGGAAAACCTTGAAAAGTATCCTCCTCGGCTGCTGCTGCATAATTTGAAAAACATTCTTCGAAACTGTTTGGTAAGACAGGTTCTGGTATATCAGTGTATAAACCTTCGCCAATCCATTTGGCCACTTCTCTGCTTTTAGCCTTCAATAATTCAATTCGTTCCATCGGTGAAGACCGTGCTACTGTACGTTTAGTCGAATCATCATGCTCCAAAACTTGCCTCATATACATCTCACGATCAGATCGCGCTTGGATCAGTTCATCAATGATTCGTGGCTGCTCATTGATATTCAAATGCAAACTAAATTTCGAATTGAAATTTAAGTTGAAAATTATTGAAAACGCTGATGAATGTAAAGAAATGCGAGTAATTTATAACTTTTGTAAATTTTTTTAAATTTTCCAAGATTTTAATGAAATCTGTACAAAATGCAAAGTTTTAAGTATAAAAATTTTTGTGATTAAAAAATTTGACTTTTTGTGAATAGAATTTATACTGTTTGTTTTTAATTGCAAATCAAATTTTAAAAAAATAAAGCAAAAACTAATTAAATTCTTCCAAACAATTTTTAATCCAAATTTTTGTTTTAAAATTAAAATTTTTCAATTTATAAATTTTAATTGGAATTAAACTAAATTTTATGAAGACGAAAGAGCAAAACTAAAAGGAATGTCTTTCTTACGAATATGTATCAGGAAATTCTGAAACGATCCATGCAATTGTAAAAGATTGAAGTTTCGCCAGACCAAATCGTATCGCAAGTCTCAAAAATTGCAAACAATTGACTTCACATGGTGGTTTTGATGAATTGCAAACCTAAATTAATCAAATTATTGAACAATAAAGCTATATTAAAATAACATTTCAAGTAGCTAAGTAAGTAAGTTCAAATAGCAGAAAATCCTTTGTTAATTTATAAGATATTTAATTAGAAAATAAGATTACAAGATAATTAAGAATTCTTTCTTGCTACAATAGCTGATGAAATATTTGATAAAGAAATAAAATGTATTACCGGACGAAAGAAAAATAAATGGGTATTTAAAAAATTAAGTGTTGCCTAGTAAAAAGCAAATGAATATATCAATAAATCAATCAACCAATAAATTAATCAGTCGATCAGAGAGTTTTCATTACCTTCTGAAAGATGCGACAAAAATGATCGTCATGCATTAGCAGCAATTCCTGATACATTAATGGTTTCAGTAAGTTTAAACAAACAAGAAATTGTTGATAGCTCTGATAATCACATGAATCTATGCTGCCACCATGATATTCGAACTTGCAAATACCAGTAAATGCAAAAAATAACACCTGCAAATTGAAAATATTTAATATTAGCCGTAACTTTTATTTATATAATTAATGAACTAATTGAAATTCGGAAACAATTAATATTATCAAAACGAAAGCAAAATAAATTTTTCTCAGATTTTATTAAGTTGTTAATTCAAGTTTCGGTCTGGAGTTAAAAAAATTTGTTTCAACCAAGCATTCATTATGTGATTTATTTCAATTAAAGACAAAATTCTGTTACAACAACAACAAATTTCAAAAAAAAAAATTTTCAACGAGAAAAGAAAAAAGGAATTTTAGCCTGATAATTGATTAAAGATAATTAATTAATTAGACCAAAAGACAACAATTGAAAGTTTTGCAAAATTTCTAAACTTCGTCACGTCACATTATTAATTTGAAATATTACATTTCCATAAAAAATCAAATTTTTGTGAAAAATTTTTAACACTTTTTCTTTTATTCTAAAATTACCTTCTCAACTGAATCTGAATAGAATCGTAAAGAGACTGAATTTAACTCCGGATCTCTATCCATGCATTCGTGAAGATATCGGCATGTTATGTACAGAACGTACCGATCATATTGTATTGTTCTGTCTATGCATTGAATATAAAACATTCTGTAAATAAATTTTCCAACAAAAATTTAAATTTAGGATTCGATTTCAAATTTCGATATTGAGTCAATTGTTTTTTTATTTGAAATCTTTTATGAAAACTATTTTTCAAATTTTTCATTCAGAAAAAAATGGAATTTACAGTCTTTTTTCTTTATCATACATAAAATTTGGTTGCAAAAATAGTTTTTTAGAATTTCTAATAAAATTTTGTAAATTCCATTACTGATAATGAATTTCTAGCATCCATAGAAAACGACTCAAATTGATACGTCTCAAATTGTACACACATTACATTTAACTATTTATCTAATTAATTATTATTAATACAATAAAGATTATGCTCGGGCAACATCACTTCTCTTGATATAATCAGTAAATTCATTTACCTTTTTCAACCACTATTATTTCTTTCACTTATCTCTTATCAGGAGAAAATAATACGGAACTCTTCTATCAGGAATATTATCTAGTGCAGTAATACAAATGTTTAATTGATAGTCTTTGTCTTATTGTAAATTCTTCAAAGTGTTAATCAAATTATATTTCAAAATAAATCATTTGAATGAGAATTGAGCAGAAACTTTTGAGTTTCCGAACTTCTTTCAAATAAACTTTTAAGTCAAAAAAGCAAATGAAATGAAAAACTGGCAAAAAACGTACAAATCACTACGTCTTTTAACCAATGATAATGTTTTTAGTCGTTCATCACCTTTATATTCCTGATCCAGATAAAGAAGCGGATTTAAATCAACAACTGATATAGGATAAGCGAAATCATCCAATGCAAATGCTAATTTTATTTCAAATATTAGTTCTCCTCGTTTAAACTCTTTACTCTGATAAAATTTGGTGAATGATTCCGGATAATGTGAAATAATTTCAGAACGATATTTCAGTTCTTGCCATCGTGCCGGAAAGGAGTCAACTGGAACAAATTTTTCATTTCCTTCGCAGGTTAAGTTCTGAATAAATTAGTAGGAAAAGGAACAGGCAGGAAGACGAGTATCACTTGTAAATAATTTTCTGGTAGCTTATTAAAAATTTAATTAAAGCCGAAAATTGTTTTCAGTTTTCTTTTTTAACATTTCATGTATTTAATATAATAATGAAATGTAGTAGTAAGTAATGAATAGAATAATTTTGATTAAAATTTTTCTTACGTTATCCTCATTTTTATCTTATTAAAAAATTAATGTTAATTTCATTTATTTATTCTTATTTTTGAAATTTAATTTTATTCTCAATTACTTTATTTCCCTCTTTCTTCCTCCATCATCTTCTTTAGAACTGTTTTAAAAAAAAAGTAAATTTCTTTTTCTCCTATTTTTAAAAAAAAGAAAAAAGCAAAACTAACAAGTTACTGTAAGTGAATTGTTAAGAAAACCATAAAAAATTATCTCACTATAAAATATGTGAATTTTTCTCTTTAATTATTTTTAGAGTAAATTTCTTTTTGATCATATTTTTTTGAGAAATTCAATAATTCATTTTAATTAATTTGCAAGAAGGAAAAATACAATTAAATATTCGAATAACTGTAAAGTAACTGAAATGTGCAACACGAACTCATTCTGCGATTTTTTTTGCGACCTGTCTGCGCCCGTATTTGTACACGGAATTCACCTCTAATTTCAACTTCAGTTTGTCGTACCAATTTAATACTGAGCTCCTCTCTTATTTTCTTTACAAATAATGTCCTGCGCAAGAAAAAAAATAAACTGTTCCATATTTAATTATTTATTAAGTGATATTTAAAAAAAAAATACAAAGAGGAAAAATTAAATTACAAATCCAAAATATACCTGTATGTATTTAAATCAATATTCATTTAAAAAATATCAAATTATATTTGAAAAAAAATTTGCTTTTTCCATTTGTGATTATTTTATTAAAAATATTTTCCTTTGTTCAAAAAAATTTTATATTATCAAATCTAAGATGTTCTATAAGCAAAAAAAAAGAAAATTTTTATACCATATAAAAATTGAACTAATTTACAAAACTAAATCATTTGGGATTTTAAATCTTATTTAATTAAAAATTTTTTCAAACATTTGATTTTCCAGAAATGATTTTTAAAATAAGAAATTTTTTTGGAATGAAAAATTTAGATTTTATTTTTTCAATGATTAAACATCGACTTTTTTAAATAGTTAAATTGAATGTGAAGTTTCGCTTTTATTTTGTAACTAATGACGATCAGTGAGTGATATCTCTTTATTAATAAATAGAATGATATCATTTCCTTCATGTAATAATTTAATTAACTATTATTCTCAATGATAATATCAACGTCTTAACAATCAAGATGATGTCATGCTTCATAAAGATAATTGTATGGTAAAATACCATTCGATGCATCGTAAGCAATGAACGGTTGCAAAATTTGAGCGACCAATTTCCATAGGATTCTTGCGCAATTCAAAAGAATAACAATGTGTAAATATCACCAATTCATCAGTCGTTTTCATATATTCAGTTGTGAAATTTGGATATACTCGACGACGTAATAGTTCATTTTCAGGATATCCAAAATTGCAAATCAAAAAATTTTTAATTTTTTCTGGAGCAAAATAATTAAAGAACCGAATTAGCTTTATCAAAATCAAATCTAATTTACATGCACGGAATTATGACAGGAAGGAATTGTGAAGGCGAATAGATGGTTGGAATTTTTTTTTTTTTTTTTTTGCGCTTGATTTCTATATTTTTAAACCATACTAAAAACTATTATGGTTATTAAGAAATTAATAATCAAACTTAGCTAAAAATAAATTAATTACCAGCTTGCTTATATTTGTTTTGTATTTCCTATTTGCATAATCATCATTCAGATGAATTATTTATTGGGAAAAAAATAGAATAAAACTATAAAGAATTACCCTAATCTGTAAGGTGCACAAAGTTGAATTCCTAAATGACTAAACGGTGTGGTAATTAGTGCCATGCTAGTTGAAGGAGGATAAAACCAGTACAAAAGTTAGTAAAGTTGGAAAAAAAGAATTGTTATCAAATAAATGAAAAAAATATTTCTAACAAATTTATAGTGATAAATTTTATGCAGAATTTTGCATAATTGCAGGAAAAATTTGCTTGAAAAAATATGTGCAACTTTTTTTCTCAAAATTCGGAAAAAAATTCAGAAAAATCCAAAATTTGAAAATTTGAGAGAAAAAATTCTCGTCAATAAATTTTATAGTATACATGAAAATAGGAAAGTAATGAAATATATGAAAATAGTAGAAGTAAACGTTTTGTAATTCTGTACAAAGAAGCTTGCCAAGCAAAAATGTTTCCAAATAATTTTTTAAAGTTTAATATTAAACCATCAAATTAGAATGCGATTTAACAAAAAGAAGAAATGAAAGGAAGAACGATACATGGGCAACATTGGTTCCATTGCTTTGGTGAAAGAAATCAAAGTTTCCCTAAGACGTATAATTAAGTTTTTTCAAATTGAACTTCTCTCTAACTTAAATTTGAAACACAAAAAGTGATCAAAATAATCTTACAATTTAAATTTATACCTTGGTGTAATTTTTTTTCGAATAAGAGAACTTTATTCTTGACATAAATTTGAAATGAGAAAAATTTTAAAAAAAATCTTTTTTTTCTTCTTCTCTCTCTTCTTTCCGGCTAAAATGATTTGATATACTGGTAAAAAAATTAATGCTCCCATAACATTTTGGTACATTGATAACAATTCAATGAAAGTACTGTCATATCATTTTAAAAAAAAAAAAAAGCTAGAAAGCAAAGTTTCCAATTGGTCTTTTTGCTGATTTCAATAAAGCATGCGACATAAATCAGAGCCTTAACTTTTTGCAGCAATTGTACTAACGATAAGTATTTAGGTTAATTAAGTGCTAAATATGACATTGCCTTTGAGGTCCTCAATTCTTTTTTTTACTCTTGCAATTTTTAAACTTTCAGTTTCTCTCAAATAAACCTTTTTTGACCAATAAGCTGATTTTTTCTTGCAATTCTATAGCAAAATAGCGTTTTTTGAAATTAAGCTTTTTTTTCTTCACAACTATTCATCAGTTACAATGTTTAAAATTTTGTTTAAATGTTTCAAAATTTTTTACTATTAGCGAAGAGCATTGCTAGACTTATTTTTTATGACAAATTTCTTTTCTTTTGTCCTTCTCTTTTAAATACATTCAGACTTTAAACAAAACAAATTCACAGTAACAATTCAAGTTTTTTTCGTTCCTTTTTTACAATTTACAATAAAATTTTTTTTTTACAACCTAAGCCAAAAATTAAATTCCAACACGCTAACAAACTGAGAAAATATTGTGAGATACTGAAAGGAAGAATGGAAAACTGCGATTAAAATAAATGCACATTTTTTCATTGAAAAAAAAGTTGTGAAAATTTGAAACTCGAATTAACATACTATAAAATAAAATTTAATGAATTTTGATTAATAATCTAATTAAAAAGCAATTAAAAACATTTTTTTTTAATTACTTAGAAACAAGAAATATATTTCAGGGAAGAAGAGAGAAAGAAATAGATTACAAAGCAAAATTTTTTGATAACCTATTCCTTACCAGCGTTAAAAATTGAAAAAAAACCACTCATTTTGAATGAAAAAATTTTTAGCTACTATTATAACTTGTAAGAACCCAATTAATTATATTTGGCTAATTAAGCATTGAACTTGGCGTAAACTTAGATGCTGCCCAATGAAGTGTCTGAAATAATTATCTCAGCTTTATTTCCAATATTTCTCTCTTCTTATACATTTACATTAATATTAATGAATGAGGCAATCGATACCTAACTGCTCTTCATGGCAATTTTTTAGGCAATTTTAAACATTATACTACAATGTACCACTAATGTATGAGGGAAAAGGTGTCAATAAATGTGGAACAGGAACAAATTTGGCTTGGCCAATGATTTGCATTTAGCTAAATTCATGTGAAATATGAATTTCTCAGAAATTTCTAATCAATTTTAGTTTTTATGCAACTTCATAGATATTTTAATGTGCGCTGCTCAATTAGAAATGAATAACAATGATAAAAATACTTGAAACCAATTATTTGATTTTTCGGCTAGATTTGAGTTTTTTTTTTTTTTTTTTTAAATTTACAATCTCTCACTTTTTATACTTTTTTTTAAAATTTATTTATTAATTTTTTTCTACCTCTTTTGGTTTTATTATAGCAATGCAATTCGCAATGATTAAATAACTTACAGCTGTTACAAAATTATTTACTGATTTCTTAAGTTAATGCAGTGATCCCTAACTCAAATAGCAATTTTAATTCAATTGTGTAAAAAATTCAACAAAGCAAAACAAAGTAGGGCGAAATAAGCGTACTGTAAGAAATAAGTATTAATTAAGGAAAATGAATGGTGAAAATTATTTGACAAAACGTTCTTCAAATTTCAAGTTTATTTGCAAAAGTCAAAATTGCTCTTTAATTTAAATTATTTATCAAATTGAAGCAAAAATTTTTCTGCACGAAAAAAATTTCAATTAAACAAAAACGAGTGAAAATGAATTTCACAATGCTTTCGCACGGAGTAAAAACTTTCAACTCAGTAAAGAATTGGTTTTTTTATATACTATACTTATTTATTTTTCCTCATTTAAATTTTGAAAAAGAGATAAAGTAAATAAAATAGCAAATACGTTTTGAAATTTGATAGCAAAGTAATCCGCAGTTTATTTTTAGCAAAAGTTTTTGTTCTTCTTGCTGTTGGTATTGTTGTTATTGTTATGGCAATTGCTGTTGCTTCTTCTTTTCCTTTCTATTTTTTTTTTTTTTTTTAGCAAGAAATAAAGGAACTATAAATTGCTGCAAGCATTTAATGAATGCATAACTTTGTTATTTTATTTCCAAACATGCTATTTCTTAAGTATTTTCATTTTTGTATTTACCTCAATCTTCTTTTTTTGCAAAAGTTGAAAAAATTGCGAGTGAAATTTTCTGATAGTATTTGTTAATGTGATAAATATGGAAATTTTAAAAGTAGTTCAGTGTCTCTATGAAATGAATACAAAATGTTGCGTGTTGGAAATAATTATGCTAAGAGGGAAATTTCATAATCGTTTTAAATAAAATTGAAATACGTAAAATTAAATAAAATTGAAATACGAAGTTGAATGGATTAGAAACATTGCAATGTACAATTGAATTTAACAAAAAATAACGACATGATTTGCTAGTCATAGGCAAAATGAATGGATTTAAAATGATTGAATTGTTAAAAAAAAAAAAAAAAAAAAAAATGTAACAAATGCGTGATGAAATTTTTAATTGAAAATAAATTTTAGAAAAACACTGTAATGCAACATCGAAAAAAAAGAAATCATGAAGGTTTGATTTCACAAAGTTTAATGTAAAAAAGTACTCTAAAACTATTTAATGTGAGAAACAAATTTAAAAAAATATGGCGGAAATTCGTAAAATTCCTTGTTTCACTTTCCTATTTAGTCTAAAACTGAAATTTTGTCCCATAATTTTCACTGTGTGCTTTGATTAAACTTTGTTTTTTACTATTTCGATAAGTTGAAAAAAGAATACAGTATGAAACTGTTAAGCAAATGAACATGCCCGCCTTTTCCATTATTATGAACAGCCGAAGACTAACAATATTTCATATCTTTTCAATGCCAACTTTAAGAAAATAATTCGAAGTGATTTATTTCTCCAAACTTGACAATTTTGCGAGAATTTTTTTTTAAATCTTTGATTAAATCCAAAATTGATACCATATCCTGTGATATCAATGCATTCTAGTTTCAGGGCAATACGGAATGAATGATATTACTCAAAATTTGCCATTTGCCGTGCTGACCCGAGAATGGAATTTTCTTGACAATTAATATGACCTTAATCAAAAATTGATCATTAAATTATCTTTAAATTATGACACAAAAGATTTTAGGCTTAAGTTTTCGTTGTATATTATCACTGGTATCGTGAATAATGCAAAAAAAAAAAAATAATGTACTGACTTTTTTTAAATTCGAAAAATTCTTTTTGAATCAAAATTTCAAAAAAAGGAAATTTTTTAATCAATATATTTCACCGACTCTTATCACTTGTATTGCGACAATGCATAAGATAGTGCATATGATAAAGGACCGATTTTTTTTTTTTTAATAATTAATAGGATTTACAGTTTCAATTATGCATATTTATCACCACTCTTTTACGTTTTTCTTTATCATCAAAAAAGTGAAATTTGCTATTTGAAATGACTTGTAATTAAGATATTGAAATTTCATTGCAAAGTAAGAAAAGTAAGAAACAAGTTTGAGGAAAAGCATGAGTCACATATCTTTTAATGGATGTACTGCATTTTGAGAATGAATATAGAATGACAACAGCATTAGTAAAATTCTGACATTAATTCATTGCATTTTATACATTTCCTTTTGTGCATAGAACAAATTTTGTATTATTAGAAAAATTGGAACATGTTTAAACATAATTACAGGTAAATATTAATTAACAATTACTAACTAACCTGTAATAAGAAAGTAAAAAATAAAAATGATCAATTTATGGAAGTTAATTACTTATGTTGAAAAAAAGCTTTAAATATATCAAATTTTTCATTTAAAAGACCTTAAATTAAATTTCAAAGAATTTTTTGGGTTAAATTATTTTTTTTTGTGAAACTTTTCTGCACTGAATTTTTTTATTAGTGACAGAAGTAAATGTGCGATAACAAGCACGAGTTTTTTTTTTTATTTTTCCCGTTCTGAATAACGGCGGTACTAATTTTGCCTGCACGTTTCATAAAAAAATATAATAAAAAATAAAAAATAAAAAATGTATATTATCCTTAAAATTGGTCGATACACATTAGGTTAATGCTCTATCGGTCCCATAACTGTTTCACTTCAATATACTTGATTTGATATACGACGAAAGGAACAAACAAATTTATCATTTCATGTTTTTCAATACTTTTTTTTGAATGATATTCAAACATTGTTACAATGATAGGTGAAACAGGTGAAACGACAATATGTTATTGTCCGAGATGTAAATCTCTAAAGTAATTAATTCTCACAAAATATTTTTAAAAGTTTTTTTATTGACATTATAATTCAAATTATTCATTTTTCAGTTATTTGTAAGCTGACCAGAGATTAGTTTTGAAGTCGAAAACTACCAATAAATTGGTTTTTAAGTTGACAGAATTTCTAGTAGTCTATTTTTAAATATTTTATAGAATTTTTTTCTGGATTTATTTTGTATCAATAAATTAGTATCTGCTCTTAGGTGCAGGGCAACTTGTCTTGTTTTTTAAATTTCATACATTTTTGTTTAATTAATTACTGCTTCATTCCTCTGCAATGTCTTTTTTTTTTCGCTATTGTTTTTCGTCTTTTGTTTAATTTATTTTAATTTCCATTTTTAGTATCTTAATGTTCATTTCTTTGTAAATCATAATTTATGTAGATCATTCTATTCAGCAGAATACGGTAACAATCGATGTGTTGGAATGCGGGTAGCAGCTAATTATGTGCTATTATGCAGCAATAGTTACTCAATGTAACAGTATTACGGTAGAAGAATACTTTTGAAGTGAAAAATTGAAATTCTATAAATAATTGATTAGACATTCTACTTTTTACAAATAAAAGGTTTGATAAAAATGATTTTTGATCGTGAAAAATAATAATGATTTCTAGAAATTAAATTAATTCTTATTAGCAGAAAAAAATTTTTTTAAATAAATATTTAATAAATTATTATTTTTCACGATCAAAAAACCAAACAATGGCACAAAAGTAACTTTTAGTAAATGGTATAATTTTCGTGAAATAATCTAAAGCATAAAACATTATTAATATAATTAATTAATGATTTTATTATTGTTTTTGTCATTATTATTACTACCGATGTTATTATATTTATCATGATTATTGTTTGATGAATGAGCGCTATGTTACATGTTAATTAATGGGAAGCAATTTTTTATATTAACGAATGACATAGTTTTTGGTAATCGATATTAATTCATTTGCGGATAATTTTTCCAATTTAATTAAATTATTGCTATTGTTCCTTCTATTTCATTTGATCAATATTAATTAAACGAGAATAAATGAATGGAATGTAAAGTATAATTCTGATATTGCTTGTTTCTTTTCAGTTACATTGTACAAAAGCATAAATTAAAATTCTGTAGAATAATTGAATAAAATCTTTAACAATTCAGCAATCACATTGTCGCACTATCAATTAGTATCACGAAATGATACCTGTCTCTATTAAACAATAAGTAGTTCCATAAATTGTATAAGGACATTTTACTATTTACCTATAACACAATTAGAAAAAGTATTTTAACTAATTGTTATTTAAAGTGTTTCAAGAAATGAGTTCTTTGGTCTATTTTGTAATTAAAAGTTGCAAATTGATTATCCGATGCTGTTTAATCCAGTTATCATACTACATTATGTTCATCGATAGTGATAAGCTAAATAATTTTTAGAAAAAACATTATCAAATTATTTGTTAACATGAAATTCAATACTAAATGATCCTATTTATAATTTAATATTACTCATTCAATTCAGCTAAAACAATTAATGTGTTGAAAAATTTGTCACTGAATGATCTTTCAAAAATTTATGATACGGTGTTCATGATATGTTTGCGATATCAACTATGGTTTTTACTGCAACATTTTAGGATTGTGAGAGGTGGTACTACGTCAATCCCTACGGTTCTAAATTGTGTCATTGTCGCTGTTGTCATTATCCCGGTTGTCGCCAAGATTGGTGCCATCAAAATCAGAATGATCCTTTACTGCTGTTCATTCTCATTCCATCCTTTATTACACTTCTTCCTTCTTCCAACACATGAATATCCTAAATTTTGCTTTTTCAGAAATTCTTTTTAAAGAAAGAAAAAAGAAAAAAAAATTAAGAAGAGAAAAAAAAATTCATTTATTCATTATCGTTAGGATCTTCGAACTTCCTTTTTCCGCTCTTTCTTTTTTCTCTCTGTTGTTGTACAGTTTAGTGCTGATGTCATCAAAGCATTCAATCATTTATTCGTTTATTCATTCATTCATTCATTCTTTCATTCATTTATTCATTCATTTAATCTTTTATTCATTATTAATTTACTCATTCATTGAACCGTTCGTTCATTCATTTAACTGTTCGTTCATTCATTCAACCGTTCGTTCATTCACTCAATCGTTTTGTTGATTAATTAATTTATTTGTTTATTTGGTTCGTTCATTCAACCATTCATTCATCTGACCATTTATTTATTCAGTCAACCATTCATTAATTTTTAAATGAACAGTGTTTCCTTTTTATTCTCAATTCAGCACTGTTTCCTAAATCACAAAACTGTAATCCGAAAATTGGATCTTTCGAAGATAGCAAAAAAAAAACTTAACTGTTCCGCGTATGACTTTTACTAATTGTGGAAATTTTTGTTTATTCCGTTCTACGTGACTTCTACACCGTTCGTGTCTGACCTTTGGTAATTTGTAACAATTATTTTAAAATTAGTTCGAAAAAACTTGTTATGGTGACTTTAATGGATATGTTCCATGGAAATCTACAAGAAATAAAAATGGACAATCATACAGATTATTATATTCGATAATGCGAAGCAATTCATTACTGCATGCTATCGATATTGTTGCTAGACAAATAAGACAAATCATTTGCGGTAAACAAATTTTATCGAAAATTTGTCACAGTATCCATCTAAATGATCAGTAATGTTCGCGTCATTCTATTGTTTACAATATTTATTGCTGTTATATTCAATATTTTTATCATTCATTACTAATCGACAAATTACCTATGCGGTAAGTTTATTTTATCTTTTCTTTCACCTTTTTCTTTCCTTTTTTTTTACTCTTTTAAAACTTCATAAGTTCATAAAAAGTTAATAAACATTTAAAAACTAATAAGCCTAGGAAAATCAATGAACATATCAAAAAAAGCTTATTCCAAAGCTTATTTGGGTCATATACTGTGGTTCATTCAAGGCTTATACTGTGGAACGTTAAAGACAAACATGCTGTAAGATAAACAAATGCTAATAACAAACACAAAATATGCTACGGGCTTATCTTATCGTTGATTGAATCCTAAAGTTTTACTGCCGGAATTTGTGAAACTGAAAAATCTAATAGTATGTGGAAAATGAAATAAAAATTAGATAAATGTCAATAAAAAGATTAAGAATTGTTAAATATGGCTTTTTTAACTTTTAAAAATTCCAACTACAAAAATTGAAAAATTAATACTAGTTTTTTATGAAGTACTTATTATGACTCATTCTACTATTTGTAGTTTCGCAGGTTTATTTCAACTTAAACTCAAAATGTTTAATATTTAAACTAAAATTATTCATAGCGAATTTTTCAAATTTTTTCATTTTTGATCGTTCTTCCTTTTTGTGTACGGATCATTTCAGAGATTAATGGGATCAAACTGATGGATTCTGGCGAAAATTTTGTTTATTTTTTCAAATGGCATCTAAAACTTTAATTTGCTTTTTGCTACTTCTTTTTTTTTCTTATCTAGCAACTAATTTTGTGGAAAATTATTTGCAAAAGAATTTCAGCTTACTTTCAAAAACCTTGAGTCGTTGATTTTTCGAAAATAGCAAGAAATAAAAGATTAAAAGTAAATCAGATTTGTATCAAGTTTCACAGCATGTACTATGGTTTGAAGGCAGAATTGTTAGAAGTTAATAATTGTTAATTAAATTAACAATTAATCTACATAATATCATGATGAAAAAGTAAAATATATTGACTACAATATTTGTTGAATAATTTCTGCGTTAATTAAATCAATCAGCGTCGATTATTTTTTTGTATGACAAGATAGAATGGAAGAGATGGTAAAATACATGATGATTATTCAAAGTATACAATCTTTCTCAATAACACTATTGGTATAATTGTAAATATAGCTACTTTCATGATCATGATTACGATTGATTGATTAATTATTAGTGTATTTGAAAATTAATTACAATTAATTACAGGGAAGAAAGTTAGGAAATGATGCTTTCGTCATTTTTGAGATTAAATTTAATACTTTGCGAAAAATTTTTTCAATTTATTGAAATTCATTCCTTTCTCTTTCAGTTAAAAATTTTTTTTGGTTGGTAAAAATAATTTTATTGGTACTATACAAATTTATGAATTTATTAAATCATTTGGTTCATATAATTATCATTCAAAAAAATTCTCATTTTTGCGATTTCCTTTTTTTCTATTGCAGAATTGAAAATGTCTTCTGTCCTTTTTCAATCTTGTTGCATTGATGAAAAGAGTAGGAGAGCAAGCAAAGAAATGAGCAAAAAATTTCGAAACTTAAATATTCTCAAATATTTGCAGCAATCATCA
The DNA here is from genome assembly GCA_037074765.1 of Mansonella perstans. Lineage (NCBI taxonomy): Eukaryota > Metazoa > Nematoda > Chromadorea > Rhabditida > Onchocercidae > Mansonella > Mansonella perstans. The sequence continues at coordinate 48,557 of JBAMDO010000231.1, read as the reverse complement.
ATGATTTCTTTTTTTGCTAAAATTTTGATTCCAAAATTGAGCTTTTTTTGCTGAAATTGAATTTTTTTTTTGGTCATTTCAATTTCTATTCAAATTATTGCTTTTATTACTTTAATAAATTCATATATTTCATAAAAAATATTCTTTAAATTGTTTAAATACTTATAATTATGCAACACTACATCCATCTAATCACTTTAAAATATTTGTTCAATTAATTTTTTGAATGAATTCAGAGAGAATGAACTAATGAATGAATTTGGATTATTTAATAATTTATAGTGATTAAATATTCCTTTAGTTGTTTGCATATATATTAAAAAATTTATCAATTAGTTTAATTAGTTTAAAATTTTTATAAAAATTAAAAAATTTTAAAATCATTTCTTTTTCTTTTCATTTTCTATCGTTTCTTTTCATCTCATTTTATCACATTCTCTCATCGTTTTCATCTCATTCTATTCCATTCTCTTTATTTTATTCCAAAATTTTACAATTAACAAAACATTCTGTTTCATTGTTGTATTTTAGAAAGTTCAATTCGATTTTCTTCAAATATGCAAAATTCAATAAAATCATCATTATTATCATGAATGAAGGGGAGAGGGAAAGAGAATTAACAAGTAGTTAAAATGAACAAAAAAGTGAAGTGGGAAAAGAGGAACGGAAAAGGAAAAGGGAAAAAGGAAAATAATGAAAGACAGAGAAAGAGAGAGAAAGAGAGAGAGAGGAAGAGAGAGAGAAAGAAAGAAAGAGAATGAACTAATGAATGAAAGATGTATAATCCGGTAATTGAAATGATTTCGGCCGACTCAATTTTGAATGTAAGGGATCGGAATGATTTGATGATTTAAATTTGACTTAGACCCGCTTTTTCATTTACAAAAATTTTCAATGCGTCATCCTGTTTGGGTTGTGTGATTTTGTCGCTAAATTAAATCAAATGAACAGATAAATACACAAAATACATAAATGGACATTTTTAACAACTGAAAAGGCTTATAATAAAAATGAAAAAATTGAATTTGAAATGGAAAAAAGAATTTAATAAAAATGCAAAAAAATGAAATAGTTTAAAATGAATAAAAAATTTTAAATTGTTTGTGAACATTTTTTTTTTTCAAAAATCTTTCTATTTTTTTTGCTTTTCTATAAATTATGTGTTTTAGTGAATTTTTTTTTTTTTTTAAATTGTTACTTTACAAGAGAGAACACACAATTTAAGGAATGCATGAGACGATAGCAGACGACTTACGAATATTTGATTATTTTTAACTAATGATTTATCTTAAAATAGATCACTTGGTCTATAATTTAAATGGAAAGGAAGATTAGCTTGAATGAATGATAGTTTAGCTATTAATTGTATGTAAATGAGCGGAAGTAATTATGTAATTATATCGCTTATTTTCAAAATTTATTTCGAATTTACCTGAAAACTTATTGAAATTGAAAAAGAAAAAGTGGAATTTATTTAAAAATTTCAAACAAGCAAATTTATCACATACTTTTTTTTCTAATTTAGATTTCTGAATTTAAGGTTTTTTTTTTTTTGAAAAATATGTAATTTAGCTAATTTACTTTTGCACTGATACCATATGAATATGTTTGATTTTTTAAGACGAATTTTAAGCTAAATTTTTTTTCATTCGAAAGCAAAGAAATGGTCATCTTTGATGTCTGACTGGCACAAAATTGAGAGCAAATTTTAAAAATATTTCAAATTCAATTAGAAAAAACCGGATTTTGTTAAAAAGAAAGAAGAGAAGAAAGGTAAATAAAAAATGAAAGAAAAAGGGGACATGGAAAAATGCAAACAGTTTGGAAATTTGAAATGAATTTAATAAAACGAAAGGAAATGTTCTAAACTTTACTGATAAATGGAATGAATGGAATTTTAATTAATTCTAATTTCTTCTTTTATTTTAATCAATTTTAATTTCCTCATTTAAACACTGAATTCAAATGAAAAACAAAAAACGGTTAGTGTTAAACAAATTAAATGAAAATTTTGTAAATATTAAATGAAACTATTTTTAAACTAAAACCTCAACGATCTGGTTAATCTTTTTTCCTGGGGCCTTATATTTTTTAATTTGCCATTGCTTTTAAAGATTTATTTTAGAAAGTAATCGAAAACCAGTGATTTCATTTTTTCCCTATTTAAGTAAAATTATATGCTTTAGAGTAATGAACGTTGGTTACGATCTTTTGCACTTCTTAACTGATTATTCATCAGTGATAAATTGATAACATTCATATCAGTCACACAATTACCAATAAAAGATTAAAAATTTCACACTTGAAATTTGATTTAATTGACCCACTTTTTCATCATCCTTATCAGAAGTTACATTCTTATAAGATATTTTAACACCTTCTTTTAACAAAAATTTAAATTTGAAATTTAAATAAATTTTTTTTGCAATGATTTTGAAATAGATGAATTGAATTATTCTCTTTCTGTTTGTCATTTCAAATAGAATGCATGTATAGATGGTTTTTTCATTTAATTTTGATTACAACAATTATTTAATTATAACATTAGTGAAATTAAGTGAGAAAACAATTAATTGAAAATTTCAAGCTTTACTTTCAGTTTGTTTCAAAATCAAAGAAGATTCACATTGAAATGTAAAATTGTCAAACAATGAGATTTGATTAACTTTAAGACAAGTAATCAAAAGAATTGAAAACAACAAAACTTGTGTGAATAATTGAAATGGTTGAAAATATTTTAAGTCCATATGTATTGCTGTAAAAAAATAATTAATTAATAATAACTATAAAGGTAATTGTAATTTAAAAGGCTTATTATAAAATTTTTTATCAATAATTTTGCCTAATACTATGAAAAAAACATTTTTTTCCTGTTCTCACGTCTTGTTTTGTTGAAATTCGTGAAATTATTTAAATTCGACTTTAAAACTGGTTTTTTTAAGGAAAAAATTTTATGAAAGCGATTTTATGCAATTATTCGAAGTGGCGTAGTTATTATTATTTTCGATATTGCCTTAAATAATTATTTGATTTAAAAATTATAGATATAATTACTGTTTTACCACAAATTTAATAATTAAGAAATTAATACCAAAATTTATTGATTTGCAAAAAAGCGTGATTAATAGTGGTTTGCAATTTCTTATTATTATACAATAATAATAGTGATAATATAAATGAATAATAACATTGATTAAAAATTTTTCTATTATAGTTCAGAAAAAAATCCGTCACTTTTTACTGAAGTTTTTTTTAATTTATTGATTTAATTAATTGCACTGGAAAGAGACAATTAAATAGATCAATCGAAGGAATAATTAATTAAATCAGTAATCGAATAAAATCTAGAATTTGCAAAAACTGTTCCGAATGAAGCATATAAAATAAAAATAAATAAAAGTCAAATGAAAATTAAAAATTAAAAAGTGCATTAACAAGATAGTGTTAATTTCTATCTTTGTATTCGAATTCCATTATGTTCCGAAACTCCTATTAAATAATAATTTAAAATGATCATGCGATTGAGATTTTTATTATTAACGTCATTATTATCACTATTTATATTTGACAACGTAATTATAAAACAATAATATTGATGGTAGTAAGAATAATAATAATAAAAACAACGATGGTAATAATATTAGTAATGATAGCGATAAGTGAAGAATGGTAATGATTTTAATGAAAATTATCTATAACAATGACAAACAGAAAAAAAACAATAGTTATCAGAAAAAGAAATAATGCAGTTATTCATTATCTCTAATATTGTAACGAGATAAATGGCGTATGCCGTTTCAAAATGTAAAGTATGTGATACACGTGATTTTAAAAAATGAAAAGTTTAAGTGGTTACTATAATTGTCGCACATTATTCAGTGTATAAAACTATCGATTAATAATAATATTTAATTTGTTAGGTAAATAAAGAAATAATTTCGTGCTAAGGCAAGAACGAAAAGTATTTCGTTCTTTTTTTTTAAATTTTCTAATGTAATTTAAATTACAGTTATATAAAGGATTTAAGTATTTGAAATAATTAAACTTTTACTATTTTAATTGGTTTCGATTAGTTTTGTTCTTCTGTTTTGACGGAAAAAAATTTTTCTCATTTAGATTGATTTCACTGCAAAAATCGTATTCTTCCTCTTTGCCGCATAAGGATGCAGTGAAATTATCACTTCAAATTTGAAATAGTTGAGTGAACCGGTTTTCTTTCATCTGATTTGTTTTCCGGTAAAACTAGTTTCTTGTACCGGATATTATAATCTGTCAGTTTGAGAGCGTTGCCTAAGATTACTAATTCATCCCACCAACTGTTATCATATAATCAAATAATGTATTGCCTTGATCTTTTACATTGTCACATTTTAAGAAAGCCACAATAAAAGAATGATAAAATTAACAAATAATTATACCAATTCATTTATTTAAATTCCTTTACAATCAATATAATATCGAAAAGATAATTAACAAGTTAAGCATAACTACAAGCTTTTTAATGAGTGAAGTGATTTTCAAGGATGAAGTAAAATGGAAGAAATAAATTTAAAAAAATGATATTTGACAATGCGACAATGTTTTTGTTTATTTAATCAGACACATTCAAAATTTAACAAACAGACCAAATAATTTATTCATTTATATCATAGGATCTTTTCTAAAATAAATATTTGTTTACTTCTTTGGCTGATCTCAATTTTTTTAGGAAATAATTTTTGTCTGGTTAAATTTCAAACTGGAATTAACATACATGTATAAAGGATACATTAATTTAGAATAAAGTATTGAAAGGCTATAATAACTTGTTTACATTACTTATGACTCATCTCTTATCAGTTTCATAGTAAGTTGTAATTTTCTTCCCAGCGTACAGAAGAAAATCACGATTAGGAGTAGATGATAATGTTTCGGAACTTTTGAACTAGGTAAAGTTTGGACGAAATAATTTTCAAATGGTTTCTATTGTCGCACCAATAGGTGATTAATTTTTATTCAAAGTGTATTTACACTAAAAATAAAGGCAAAAAAAGTAATAAATTACTTTTTGAAATTAAATATTAAATTTTCAATTTTTTTATCTTTATTATTATCAATTTCGTTAACATTGTGCTTCTGAAAATTGATTTATATCTGTATGATTTTCCATTTACAAATTACTTTATAATCTTGCAGAAGTGGCTTAAAAATAACTGTTTGAGATAAGTTATCACAACATTAGAAAATAAATCAATAAGATGATAACAAAACATTATTATTCCGTTAAATTTAATTTAGTTTTTTCAAGACTTTTTATTTGACATAATTTAGAAAGCGAAAGATTAGATTAAATAAATGTAATTACTTAATGTGTAATTAATATAGTTTGTAAACAAACTTCGGAAATAAATTAAAATTTTAAAATTTAATAAATAGGCTAAATTTCACAAATCCGTTCAAAACCGGTGATAGCATATCAAAGTGTTTAATGATAACATATGCAAACACACACACACACACACACACACACACACACACACACACACACACACACACACACACACACACACACATACACGCACACATTCACACACACACATACACACTCACATATGACTGGCAAATGCGCCGTTGTTGACAAATTAGGATGGATCTTGAAAATAATACTACATCGGTATGGAAGTCCTAATGATATTAAATTAAGTTGATAGGCTTGATGATAGCATAAAACAATATGCTACATCATGCCATAATTAAAATTATCCTTGAGAAAAAAATTTACTGGGAAAAAATTCATTGATTGCTCAAATTTATCCAATAAATGTTAGAGATGAATGTTGCTTCTTAATTCAAGTTTAAAATTTATAAACTATTTCAAATTTTGAAATGATAAACCAACAATTATCAATTGCCATTCTAAGATAATCAAACAGCGATTATCAGTTATCATTCGAAGATAATGTACCATCATCCCATCCACTCCTCCATTTTTGTTTTTCCGTTATTTTGCTCTCATTTCTTTCTCTTTAAATTTAAAAAAGTAATTTTCTCCAGCTGATGATTTTTTATCCTTCTTTTTTCATTTCTTTTTCACTTCTTGTCTTTTTTTCGACCCATCTGCTAATATTTTTCGGAAAAAAATTTTTCAAAGAACTCACAACAATGAATTTTTTTTCTTGATTTGTTTTCATGTTGAATAACCTTCAAAACTTTTCATTGATTTAATGAATAATTGAAGTAATTTCAACCAATTACTTAATTAAATTGATTATCAATAATAATAGAATGGAAAAGTGGACAAATGGAGAAAAAGAAATACTCATTGTATTTACTGTAATTTCAATTAATTAGTTGCAGGATTTAATAATGAAATGTGTTTGTAGTCCTATCTGATTTTTAAAATATATTTATTGCAAGCATATCTTTTTGCTGCTTTATCTAATATGTGAAGCATTTCATCTAGTGCCTAAAGTAGTTTTGATCTGGTACTTGAATTTAAGTTTTAGTTTGGAAGTAAGAAAAAATCTATCCGAAAAACCTTGCCGTTCAGTAATTAATTCAGACACATCCAATAAGCGTCCTTTATTATTTTGTACATTTATCAAAAGAAAATATTTATGAACAAGCATGGTTAATAAATTTTTGAAAAAATGCAGGATTAATTAATTAATCAAGTTATTAATTAATCAACCCCGCGATATAAATCACAATAATTTACCTAAACAAAATTGAAAAAAACGAAGATGATTAATTAAAGATTGTGAATTAATGGAGTAAAAATGATTATTATTATTATTATTATTATTATCAGTATAAGACTGAAAAATTTTTAAAGACATTTATCAAAAATTTAATTAATTTATAAAAAATTAGTTTGACGATTTATTAACGTATATTACAGCATATAAATATCACGAAATTCACATATTATTTACTTTAATACAATTTAATCTCACTTAATCACAACATACTAATCATGATCATTACAGCGATCATACAATTTCATATAATTTTTATAGTTATATAATTTTCATAGTCATATGATTTTCATAGTCATATAATCTTCATAGTCATATAATTTTCAGCAAACTGAATACATCTCAAACTTCGATTATCGTTCTCGTCCAAGTCGTTTTCTTTTGAATAATATTAAAAGGTTGCGACCATTCAAGTCATCAGCAACAAATACATTTGATCCACAAATGTAAGTAATTAATGTAAAAGCTGAATTTTCTGCAATTGATATTGAAGACAAATTTTCTTTAAGTAATTATAAAAGTAATTAATGCTAATTAATACAATAATTAGTACCAAGAAAGTAATTAATATAAAAGATGAATTCGTATAAGTTTTGAAATCACAACGAAAATTATTTGTTTGTATTTATTGTGACTTCAGTGATTTTCATTGATTATTATCAGGAAACAATCATCACGAATAATGAACATTGCAAAATTGGAGCAACCACAAGAACAATCACAGTTACAGAATACGGTAGACGAAGTTTATCCTTCGCGATCAAAAGGATTCGCTTCTTACCCCAGAAATGTTAGCATTTTTTCTGTTTGGCTGAAAAATAAAAAAAAAAAAAATGAAATGAAAATTGAAAAAATAAAAAGATGACTTGAAGGAATTTAAAAAATCATAAATTCACTTTATCTACATTCCATTAATATTTTCTGTATTTATATTACTTTTTCTGTATTTAATATTCAATTTTACAGTACTGTCATTATTATCTTACTATTAATCGTTCTTATATCCTTGCCTATTATGCCCTTCTTCGATCTTATCATATTCTCTAACTCCGTTATTTTATTATCATTCTATTCATGTATTTGTTATCACTATATTTCTGCATTCCATTATTTTATACCGTTCTATTCCTGTATTTTATTATTCTACTAGTATTTTATTTCTGAATTCTATTGCTATTCCATTCCTGCATTTCGTTACTATTATACTCCATTATTTCTGTTAAATTATTCTGTTTCTCTAATCGGCGATAATGCTGAAAAAAAAAAAAAAAAAAAAAAAAAACGTTTCTTAGGTGTTTCTAAAAGATAGTACGGTAACAAAGGCGTATCAGATATCATAATATAATACGGTAACAATGTATTATAACACCGTCATAATGAATATAACAGATTTCAATTTTTCATTTTTTTTTTCTAAACGGATTATTTTTTTTTCAGGAAATCAATTATGCGTTATCGAAAGCAATCTCGCCATTTTTGCAAAGTTTTTATAGCAACGAAAAGGAAGAGAAGCCAATAAGTGTAAAACCAAAATTACGAGAAACAACAACAGAAAAAACAACAACAACAACAACAACAACATTAACAACAACAAGAGCAACAACAACTGTAACGATAATGGAAACAGCAATAACAGTAACTCCTTCAATAATACAGCCAGTTTTATTAAGTCGTGTATCGCCAACAACTACAATTGATGAAGCAAAAGAATCAAGAACAGAGGTAAGAAAATTTCAAAGAAAATTTTGAAAAAAAAAGAAAAAAATTGGTTTTTAAAAATAGAAAATCAGTAGCTTTTTTTAACATTCCAGTGATCAATTATAATATATTGGCTCATTTCATTTTTTCATTTATAATAAATAAATTCAATAATTAGACGATATAAATACTAATTTTTTAAATCAATCTCAACAATAATTGCACTGTTTGTTTCGCTTTCAAGTGTCGGCAATAATAACAATAATAATTGTAATTATAATATAATTGTAACAATAATAATAATACAGTAATAGCAATAATATTAATAATAGTATAATAACAGCAACAACAATATTGAAAATAATACTGATGACATTGGCAATACTCTCATTAATAACAATAACAATAACAGTAATAGAGTAGTAATAATTATAACAATAATAATAATAGACAAGAAGCAGTAATAGTAATAATAATCGAATTCCAATTTCAGTTCCAATTTAATCCATATATACAGGTTAGATGGCGTAAGCTAGGTCCAATGGTGAAAACGATACAGTATCCGTACAGGCGACGAAATTGGCAGCGTGTTGTTTTAGCAAAAGGTGACAACGGTCCATCACATTTTTCAAATCGAATGCAAAAGATTATGAAAAAGCTACAAAAACACATGAAACAAACAAATAGTGAAAGAGTCGAAAAACGCCCACGTATTGGTGGAATATTACTTTCAAATGCTGAAGTAAAGTCAAAGTTACTCAACAATAAAGGTTTCCTTCTTTTTTTCACTTTTTTTTGCTTCCTTTTTTTCTTTTTGAAATTAGTTTTACCATAAAAGAAAAAAGAAATATTTGATGCGAGAATTGATAAAATGGAGTAATGTGAATTTTTTCGCGTGTATACCACTTTTACTTCTTCCATTTTTTCCCAATTAGTAAAACTGACTGATTAATTAATTAGTTAACTAGTTGGAGAGATCAATAATTATTTGATGTAAAACAAAAGAAAACTGTGCGCATTGTCTGAAAATTTTGTCCAATTACTTTTGTCAATTCTTGAAATTCCTTAAATCTCTCATAAATTTATTTTGATCCAATCAAAGAACTACGCTGAGAATTCCGAATGTCAGAATTAGTTTGGAAAATGAAAAGTAATTAAAATTTTGTGTCATTTATACGACATTTGTCTTGGTTAAATTAAGGTCAACCATATTGATTGTCATCATCATTTCAAATCAAGCTGAGAATTAAATTTCTATTAAATTAATTGATTCTTTGCGGGGGGGAGAGGAGTAAATTGTTTTTTTTTGAAAAGTTCAAATTTAATTGATCTGAAAAGCAATTTTTTTCTAATTAACCTGATAACTTTTTATACTTTCGAAATTTCGTAAGAAACTTGAAAATTTTCAACTTTTACTAAAATTTTTTATTAAATATTTTAATGATTCCAGAGGCATTGTTTTATTATTATTATTTCAGTAAACTGTTTTATTATTATTTCACACTAAATCATTTTGAATATATAAAAAATGGTAATTTTTAGTGGATGAATGGCCAAGGGAAATAGTAGAACCAACAACTACCACAGCATCAACTATTGCAATTAATGCAACTACGGTGCCTGTTACCGATTTTGTTACCGAAGTTACACCAAAATCAACAATCATTGAAACCGCTTTTAATGCTACTACAGCAACTGTTATGAATGAAACAACCGTCACTACTGCTACCGCTTCTTCATCCTCATCTTCGTTCAATTCAAAATTCATGGATTTTGATAATGTAACAACCATTGAACCAAAATTATTTTCGTTCAGCACAGAAGCAAACGATTATCACTTTCGGAAAATTACACCGATAAAGAAATTTAAATTTGCTCAGAAATTTCGACGACAACCACGGCTTAAAATACGGAAGCCAAGTGCGCTTTCATTTTCGCCCCACAATTTTTAATCAGGCCTTTCACATTCAATGATATTGTAACTTATCGTTTTTAAATTTATAATTTTTCAATTTTTGATTGAAAAAAACTTTCAAAAATTCAATTTTAATTAAAAAAATTTTTTGGTATTTTTAAATTTTGCAATAAAATTCAATGGAAATTGAAATTAAAGGATTTAATAAAAATTTATTAAATAAAAATATGTGGGTATGTGTATGTGTCATCAAATGAAATGATCAATTTTAATTGCTTAATTTTCATTCTTCAATCTTTTAAGATGAGAAAGGACTTTTAAGAGGCAATCAAACAGCATTCGGACGAAGTCCAATTTCTTTGCCTCAACTCGAACCATTAAATTTGGAAAGTGAAATTGAACAAGTATTTTTACACAATGAAGCAAATGGTAAATCTTTGTAAAATTATAAATATTATTATCTACTCTCTCTCTCTCTCTCTCTCTTTCTCTTTCTCATTTAAATCTTTGTTAAAAATCCTTACAAAATAACAATTAATTGAAATTAATCGAACCGATTAAATTGTAATTTATGATATTATTGAATTGAGAATTTCTATTATCAAATAAATTGAAATTATTACTAATAAAATAAATTTAAAGAAAGCACGAAAAGAGGTCAAAGGATTAAGTAATAAAATTGATAAGGGAGAGACAACAGGAGAGAGAAAGAGAGAGAGAGAGAATACGGAAGGAGAAACAATAAATTATGAAAAATTTTGTACTAAATCTTTATGAAAGATTAACCTATTTTCATCTATTTATTTTATGTTTCCAGCATTAAATGCCACCAATAATCGTATTTAATTTGTAAAAAGAAAATGAAAAAGTAAACAAATACTGTTTGTCCAATGTAAAGTGAATGAAAATAACCAATGTGATAAGATAATAAGATATGATGATATATAGATTAGAAGAATAAGGATAATATCATTTAAAAGATGGAAAAACATGAAATAGTTGGGAAAAAATTTTAAAAAAAAAACTCCGTCCTTTAAACTTTTCAAATTGTATCAGAACAAAAAAATTAAATTTGCAATACGTGTATGTGTGCGTGTCTGTGTGTGTGTGTGTGTGTGTGTGTGTGTGTGTGTGTGTGTGTGTGTTTTCTGTATGAGTTGTGAGTTGTTTTGAAAGTGCCTTTCCAAAAATTTTTAATTATTTTTATCTTTTTTTTCACGATAGATTTTTCAAGTGATTCGATTGATGCCATAGTTAATAATGATGGATACATCGAGTGAGTTGGAACAGTTTTAATGCATCATCAACCGGTTTTGATAATTCAGGTAAATCGGCAGAGATCACATCAAAAAATAATAAAATTGAAGAAAATGATGCACAGTTTGGCAATGACAAGCTTCCGATTGACGATTTTGATTTAACGGCACTTGGTGATGGTAAAAAACCACCAGTTGATTTTAGTATGACTGATGGTATAGGCGTTCTTGATAACAACGATCAGAAGCCAGCGACAGATGACAATCCTAACGAGTGATTTATTTCTTCTTTTGCTAGCTATATAAAGTGTTCTATTTACAGTAATTTTGATAGCAATCTAAGAATCACATTTTTTTCTGAAATTTTTACTCATAAATATTGGAAATATCGAATATTCATCATAATTTCAACAAAAAGTTTTCAGACGGCGACTTCAAAAGATCTTATTGAAATTTTCAAAACATTAATGCTCTTTAGTGTTTTCGTAGTTTTTGCAAAAATGAAAAATTATTAAAATTTCAGCAATGTTGAAACAACAGAAATGACAACGGAAAAAATTGCTAGTTCCAGTGAAACAACAGCATTGATCTCGTCATCTTCATCAGAACTTGTAGAAAAATCACTGCCAGAAACGAAATTGCAAAATTCTGGATTGATTCCTGCATCACCACCTTCAGATTTTGATGGTGATTTTGGAACAGGGAAAGGAAGACCGATATTAAACAATCCATTTCATGAATTACAACCGGAACCCGGAAATTTTGGTAATTTTTTTGATTTTAAAGATCAGCTTAGTTTTGAAAAATTTAAAAATAAAAATTCATTCAAAAAAAGCAAAGAACAAATTGTAGTTGCATTTTAAAATTTCAATGAATTAATTGATGAATTGTATTTGTAAATAATTTGTTGCACATGTTGGATATATTTTGTGTAATGATATGTTATTAAGATAATGAACTGAAAGAATCAATATTCACGGGTGAATCGGCATTAACACCAAATCGAATTGGTCCAACCGGTGATGGTCTCGGTCCACCAATTATATCTGGTGCAGCTATCCCGCCACCGGTACCAGCAGTTGGAATTGGTGGTGCTGTAGCCGGCATCTTACCCACCTCATCAGATCGCCATATTAGAACACAAAATCCGCCTACCACGGTCCGTTATTTTTTTTGCTTTTTTTAAAATTTAATTATAAATATCAGTATAGTTATTTCCGCTACAACATGAGTGATGCAAACAATGATAAGCAATGATAAAAAATCTTTTTTCCTCCATCAAATCTAAGTTTCCTCCAGGTAATCTAAGTTTCTTCCAGGTAATCTAAGTAATCTAAGGTATTCTAAATTTTTAAAATATATTGCGAAATTTTCAAAACAATTTTACGATGAAGTAAGGAATTCAGATATGACATGATTGCACAGTTATCATAAAATTTGTCACTTTTCTTTTTTTCAAATTAATTTGATGACATTCTTTTTCATGCATTATTTATGAAGTTAACGTTGACCTTTTTCATTCATTCTCTCTGTCGTTTGAAATTTAAAAAAGAAATTAATTGAACTCAAACAAAGGTTCATTTGTTGTCAACAAATTTTCTTATGCAAAAAAATTTAAATTAAAAAAAGCGACAATCTTAAACGGAAAAAATACTCATTTTCTTGCATTTTTATCACATTAATTACTAGAACTGTACATTTGTCATTCCTCTTTTTAAATTTTTATTTTCCTAGCCTTTAATTTAAATGTTCAAAACTTTGATTGCTTAAATTCAAAATTCGGAATTCAAAAGCACATTTGTTTTTTTTAAACTTTTCCAGATTAAACCATCAGCGTTATTGAATTTCCTAACTAGAGCAGATATTGGCTTCAATCAAGCGATCAATCATTTCGAGCAGGGTACGCCAATTGAATCTGCTGCAATCGATATTTTAGAAGTAAATCTTGTATTTGCATATTTTTTCTCGAAAATTCATGAAAGTAGTTTAGTTATCACCTTAATTAAATCGTTACCAATAGGATCTTATTTACTTCTGCATTTTATTTTTTTTTTTACAGAATAATTGTTGCCTTATTTTTCCTTCTTTTTATGCTTACACTGTAAGCAAGAGAGATAAATATTATAAATCAATTATGCCGGTAATGATACTCTTGATGATATCAGTAATAAATACAATTATTAATGAATTATTTTATTACCAATTAATACAATATGCCGCCGATTATCATGTAGAACACCAAATATTACAGTAATACAGTCACTGATAGTACACGATATTGTTAGGAATATAGTATTCCGTCTACTATCGTATACCGACGATGCTTTCTGTAGTGTAGTAAAATACTACAGTTTCTTTATATATATACATATTCCAAATAATTATTTTAACAGTTCCTAAATTTTTAGGTTGCATTAGGCAGCGAAAAATTAGATAGTCAAGCTAAATTGCTAGGCCACATTGATCGAACAATTGGTCTGGATAATTTACAGCGGTTACAACGATGGGCAAATACAGGCGGTGCATTGGATGTTATCAAAGAACAGGTATTATAGCCTTGAAAGATTTGCACTTTAAAATTGATTAAATAAAACAATCCATTTAAAAAAATACAAAAAAAGAGCAATTTTTAAAAAATTTCTGAAATAATGAAAATTTTTTTTTTTTTTTTGGGAATACTTATTATAATCAAAAATGGAAATAAAAACAGAAAAACTTTTAAAGAAATATCAATTTAAAAACCAGTGCAATTTTCTCTTAAATATGTCAAAGATATTTTTTTCTACTTTATTCGTTCATATTAAATAATTCAAACAATTTTTTAGCTTGTAAAATTCATCAGGAACTACACTATACCAGACCATTTAATTCCTACCGTACCACCGCAATTCCAGTACCTTTTTGCTCCAGGCAGGAAACGGTGATTATTTAGAAGAGTTTGGTTATAGCTGTTCAGCCCGGGTACAATGAACATTTTTCTTTCAAAGCAACCATCAAGTTTCGTTCCCTACTTTTTTGCTCAGAATCTTTAAACTTGTGACTTTTTTTGTTTGTTACAGAAAAATGGAGATGAAGTAGTATTATTTATGTCTTTTTGTGTGTATTTGTATGAAATATGATAGACATTGTAGATTTTAAAAAAATTCAAAGTATATTATTTAGAAAATTATCGTATCCTTCTCAAATAATACAGTAAGGACATTGTTTTGCCGATATTACTGTTTTTTTTTTTTTTTTTTTTTCGAGTAATACAATAAGAATTCGTTAGTAATCTCTTAAATTGTAAACAATACATACAGAGATAAAATTGTAATTTCTTGTTCAAAGGATTGGACAAGTTTTTTTCTTCTTTCCTTAGCGTTAAATGATATATTTTTAAATGTGTTCTAATTCATGAATATTTACTTGCAAATCTGAAATCATTTCTTTTTACTTAACTCCTACATTACTTTTATCAAAGTAATAAGCAATCAATAAGTTGAGTAATATTAAGCAAATTAGTGAATATTATAAGAAAATCGATGAAAACGATTTTAGAAGAAACAGCACTGAGTATTACATAATTTTTTTTATGAGCAAACAATGAACTGATTGATGTTTGCGTATTTGTTAATTTCACATAAAATGACATTTTAACATGATAATTAATTCGAATTAATAATAATTACATCTAAATTTGGTCCAATTAGGGCCAATTAGGAAGGTGACAAGAGGAGGTATAAGAACAGAGGTCATAACTATAATTCGACTTTACTTTTATGATGAATACAAGTAAAGATATCAATGCATTCGAAATAAAACATAGACAATGAACAAACATGAAAATCAATGATTTAAAAGTGACCTCTTTATTGAATATAACGAATCTCATAAATTCAAAATGCGCTAAATAATGAAAAATGAAAATTACTGTAAACAGAGCACAGTATCAGCTATAAATAAATGATATGTGATAAGTTAATGCAACCCATCTGAATGTTTGACAATTGAATCTCTATACTTGCACATTAAATTAGTAAATCTTAAACATATCCTTAAATTTTATCATTTAAAAGCGAACTCTGTTGTCCCCCCTCCAGGAATTTCTACGTCTTTTATATTCGATATCAATACCTATATTTCGAACATGGGATCAGCATAGCGGAAGAGGACAATCTTGGAGTTATCAAGTATTTCATATATACATTTTTTCTACATTAAGTGCAACGGTTATGTCTTTTTCATTTGTGCATACTAGCAACTCATTGAATTGTTATGTGTTTTCAGTATGTATTTATACATAAATATCTTTTTTTAGTGCTCTATAACTTGGGTTATAAATTATTCCATTTTTATCTAAACTATGATAAGTTATTAAATTTGCAAGAATCTGTTCTTTTTTTCTGCCAGCTAGTAGTAAATTATGCTAATTATAATAAAATAGAAATAACGTTTATGTACATTTAAAGCATAAAATAAACGATTTTTTTTTAAGTGGAATTATAAAGCAGTCACATCAGTGAGATCGTTAATCAGATAACGGCTTTGATAAAATCAAATAATCACCATTGTCTGGACATGATGGATCAGCACTAAATCCATTCTTGTGGAAAAATGCAAGTGAATTCCCATTAAATGCAAACACTGTAGCCATTAATTTATCCATTGACATTCTGAAACTATTCAGAATTTGAAATAATTAGCTTATCAAAAATTTATTATTATAAAATTAAAATTTAATAATGGTCCAAGTTAAAGTTGGTGCTAGTTCATCAACACAGAATGAGGTAGGGCGATAAAAAGTAACTGAAAATAAAATCAGGCAAGTCATGTAGTGTCCAATGCCTTGTTTTTAATACTACTGAGAAGAGCTACTCCCACTTACCACGAACAGTATGTGCCATCTAAATATTGTCATTTGTATAAGAATTGAGAGCATCCTGAGAATTACTATTTCAGGAACTGCATGCAACAGAATCTATTACAAGTTAACATAAATTTGATTTTATTAATTTCTCCGAAATTCCCGAAAAAAAAAATTTTAAATATGGCATAAGATAGCCAATTATCGACTACTTACTGAAGCCTTACAGAGCTTCCTTTTGATCCATTTCCTACCATCCAAAAAATAAAAAAAAAATTAAGCAACATAATGGTAATTACTTTTTCCCAAGACATTCGATAATGGACAAAAGAGCCGATCCAATATTTTTAACTTGATATTTGCTTTCAACTTGTATCTCATAACTGAAATGAAAAGATACTGGACGCAGCAAAAAGTTTCAGCATAAATAAAAGCAAAAAACTAACAAATTCAATTTTTGGAAAAATAAAAGCAGTACTGTAACTTTAAAATGGTATGTGATATGCAAACACTGACTAACCAATATAATACAGCTGAATCGAAATCAATAACAAAACGATAATGTAAATAAGCGATCGATTTACCGTCCTGATTCTTCGCAATAACATATCTGTAAGTAGTATTTCCATCTAAGATCTTATTTACCAATACAAAATGATAAAGTCAAGAATAATAAACTAAAATAAAAAAATCTGATAAGTTTTCTCCCACAATCTAATCGATCAGACTATTTTTATAGAATATGAGATAGAACATATTCACATAGAATATGAGATATGTTCTATCTGATAAAAGTAATTATTCGCATGTAGAATGATTATTTCTATCAACTAATATTTACAATTCAGTTAACCAAAAAAATAAACTCATCTCTTTCATTTTACTCTAATACAAACATTCTTATGTTACGACTCTTCCATACAAATACCTCGATGTAGTTGCTCGAAGTTCTTGCTTTTTACTCACTTCATCGTAACCCCATTGAGAGATTTGATACATTGTGCGCATATTAGTCTCGAACAACTTGAAAATCCACTCAAATTCTTCGTCACTCAGATGCGTAGCCCAAGTAAATGTAAAATGAACTTTTTCACTGAAAATTCATTGATAAACAAACTATATTCCAAAAGAAAATGGCTAATGATTAGAAAAATATTCCATCAAATTTCCTTCGAAATAAAACAATAATAATCTAGTAGGGAAAAAACAAAAACAACGGTTTTGTATTGAGAACAGAACAAAAATACTATTAAAAAAGAAAATTTTGAGTGAAGTTAATTTAAGCAATTTTTTGTTAAAATTAAACAATAGCAATATTTGATAACTATTTGTCAACCGTTCAGAAGACAAAAAAAAAGATGTTGTAACTAATGTCTGTAGGCTTTTTCTTCGCCGAGCTGCTTTTAAAATTGATTTTGATTTGAAGAATTACCATCAACTTATCCAATGAAAAATAACTAACGCCAACTTATTCAATATAGAAAAATATGAGAAAATAACCTGGGAATATTTTCAAAACGTATGCTACCATCAATAGCATTTTCAGTATTCAACAATTTTGTAGCCTTCTTCACCAACTTTTTTTTTACATCCAATTTCATCCTGGAAAGATAACATTCGCAAGGAGAAATTTGTTGAAATGAAATGACTTGTCTTCAACTACAACACCTATTCAATTCAACACAGACCATGATGGTCTAGCCATATGTGAAAACTGTTCATGAAGATATGATTCCAATTATTAGATCCATCTTTAAGTGATCTCCAGTATGCCGGAAATATATGTTGCAATGGTATTACTATTTCTCCAAATAGAACAAGAATTCGCGGAACAGTAATAAGCTATATAAAAGAATTATCGGGACAATAACAAGCCACATAAAAGAATTACCGGGACAGTAATAAGCTATATAAAAGAATTACCGGGACAATAACAAGCCATATAAAAGAATTATCGGGACAGTAATAAGCTATATAAAAGAATTACCGGGACAATAACAAGCCATATAAAAGAATTGCCGGGACAATAACAAGTTATATAAAAGAATTACCGGGATATAATAAGCCATTATTTAAGAGAATGTGTGAAATATTAAGAAACAACAGAGAATGATTAGAAAAGACAAAATAGCATGGTGATGATGAGCAACGAGGAGAGTGAGAGAAATTGAGAAAAATATAATTGAAGAGAATAAAACTGTCTGTTATTGGTAAAGTTATTTTTTACTTTATTTAATGTAATAAATAAATAATATAAGTAAAAATTTATAAATAACACAGTAATCATCAATCAACTATATTGTTTGCCGGATCAGGAAAATACTTATCTGTAGCAGGTTTACATTCGACATGCGAAAAGAGTAAATTATTGAAAGAAGATTAATTGGAGGTAATAATATTTTTCCAGTAGGTTGAGTGAAGATCAAAAACGCTCAATTTTGCTATAAATTTTGTTATGTTTGGGATTACTTATCAGTTTCTGGTAAAGTTCAAAATTTGAATTAAATTGAAATAATTAACTTTCTAAGATAAATAAACAATATTGTTTTAAAAATGAAATGTATTAACTATCAATGGAAATTATCATTTTCTCGTTTATTCATTCTTTCAATTCAACAATCATGTAATATTCTGTCCAAATGCATAATTTTATGGTATATATATATATATATATAATTTTAATTTCGTAATTCACATTTCAGTTTTTATCATACTAATACTTCAAAAAAAAAGCGGTCGGTAAATTGTGCTCCTTTTGTAACAAAAGTTTATCTTTCTATGTCTTTTGTTTTTTTGTTAAATTCAAATTTTCTCAAATTTTCATACCAAATTTTTCATATGAATCGCGTAATTAAAATTTTAATTTTATTAAATATATGATATTTCTGAAATTAATAAATCTGATTAAATATAATTTAGATTAATCATTTTGTCAATAGTTTCATGAAAATCATTTTTTACTGTTATTACTATTTTATTTTTGTTGCTTTCGTGCTGCTATGTTTGAAATATATTGATAAAATTCATCTAAAAAATGATTGCTTTAATTATAATGATAATAAATGATGATTATTTATTTTCAATAGATGATAATATTATTTACTCATATTATGTTATTTGTATTTAATTTAGTTATGTCCAGTGCTATTTCAATCAAACTTCATATTATTTATGCGAGTATATTTGATGGTTTTTTAAAATTTGCTAGTTGCAATTTAATTTTTATCACGAAGAAATGAAATTTCATCAGTTTCACGTATTTATCTCAAATCATTATTTACTATTATATTACAATAGTAAAGTTAATTTTCTAACAATTTTATATATACTTGAAATAGAATTTTATGCGAAAATTGCTCTTTTTATATTGGTCTAATATATTAATAGATGAGCGGCGAAGATGTACTGGAAAAGATGGCCAGTAACCTGATATGTGAGGGATGGCCGATAAGTGGAAAACAGTTGAATGATTTTATTGGTGAATCAATTTCACAAATTCAGGATGTTAATCAATTGAGGAAACGGCTTCTCGATGTAAGTTAACTTTAAATTATCTCTCTATATAAATACTTTTGTAAAAGAACTCTTGAATTCTTGCGAAAGGTTAAAGCAGAAATCACTTTAATCAAGCACGATATTATCATTCCGCCTTAACTTCTCTCCGGTCTGGGTGCTATATTAGTTTCGGGATGAGATAGAGAGCATGAATGTATATATTTTTTTTTAGTATATCTTCATAGCAAATTGTAAAAGTTGTTCGAAGGGAAAAAATTAAAGAGTTATGTTATGAATATTAAATGTATCACATCATGAATATCTTATAAGGAAGTACATGTAGTTTAATTTTTTGTGTACAGTACTAATGTTTCATTTTTTATGTACAGTACTAATGTTTCATCGGATAGTTTGTGTTTTGTGTTTAGCTAATATTTATGAAATTTGCACAAATTATTTCAAACAGATTTTTGAATTTAGTTTGCACGTTTCATATCATTGAAGTAGCAGTCATTTATCCAGATATTTCTTTCTTTAAACTCGAACGATTATGCTCATTCACATATCCCACATGTTAAATTTTATGATATATTCATGTGGTTATAAATTGAGCAATATTAATCGTGCGATTCCTCATTCCTAATGGATTTTCAACCTTTAGGAAATATCATCTCCTAGGTACAAATCCATAAGCGATATTTTTTGTGTGTATTTTGTATTCGTAAAAGAGTTTTTTGCGAATGTGTGATCATTGTTAATTTCGCCTAATTTATGACATAAACAGCAAGTTCAATTTAAATTATGATTTTATGCCTCAATTCTATTTCGCATTTTTCTTTTCAAAATTATGTACTTCATTACTTTATTTTTCAGTTGGAATGAATAAATTTATTTGATGGTATCATCGAAAAACATACGATTTTTCATAAATATTTCTTGTATCTTTTTCAGGCTGATATTCGTGAATATGCTTTGCCTTTGCTTTCAGATCGTATCAATAAACAATTAGGTGAATTTAAGGTAAGTTAAATTATGTTGATGCGTATGATCAATTTGATATTACTGTTATTTATCTTACTGTTTCAATTTTTTTCGATATTCTTCGAGTACTTTTTTTCCAAACTTTGCAAATTTTTTCGCTTCCTTCATCTTACGTAAGAGGCCTTAAATTTTTTTTAGCATTGATATAGCTCCAACGTCAACTTTTCACAATTGAATTAGCGTAGGATTAGTAGGAAATAGATTTCAATTTTTGGTAGGTATTTGTAGCAAGGTAACCAAGAACAAAAGTTGATCGATTATTCCGAAAATCAGGACTTATAAAATGATGGACTTGAAGTGCATCTTTGTACTTGAGCATTTCAATGTTCTTAACAGTAATCCAGTAAAGACCAGACGATCTAGTTATCGCAACTTAACCTTTTAATAATTATTGGTGAATCGTAAATAACTTCTGAATTTCACATTTACTCAAATTTCAGTTGATTTAAAGCGCATGATCTTCAGGGACCTTTGGTAGTTCAAATTACAAGGCAACGCAATATTTCATATCCAAAGTATAATGAAACAAAGCATACCGATGGTCTTATCAAGATTCAATTAAGTGATGGTTTTTCCAGCATTCAAGCATTATTGTTTGAACCTTTACCAAAGTTGAAGTATGCTATTTGAAACATTGTAATCTGATGCGGGATTTTAGTATATCTCTTTTAAATCATTTTTAACATTCGGGAAGTTGATGTCTAAATATTGGTGCACCACTGATAACCTTGATATTGACAATGAAAAATTTTACATAACTTTAACAACTTCCGCGAATCTTTAAAAAGTTAATTGTTTTTTTTCTGTTTCTTTATTTTTGTCGCTATTAAAATTCTCAGCGCAGAAACGCCACCGGGTACAAAAATTTGTCTAGCTGGAAAAATCCCAGTCGAGAATGGAATGTTGCTAATCAACGAAACTAATTGCAAGGTCTTGGGTGGCAGTGTTAAAAAGATGATCGAAAAATGGAATATGGAGAAGGTTTCTTGTAGTACTTTTTTGCAGCAGCAAAAATGTTCAAAATGAATCTTTGCTTTTTAAAGTTTTTTTTTCAAATTCGCAAGCGTATAAAAGGTAGATTTTCGCAGGACTGGCAACAGAATTCAGTACGAACAACTGAAAGTAATGCTCCAAAATGGATCCCGTTTTCCAAACAGGTAAATTGTCAGCTAATCGAAAATAATAATTTGCAGTTTTTCAGCAATTACCCAATCACCTTTACATAAGTGTAATCACGAAAAGAAATCATTCTTTTGTGAATAATAATAATACAACTATCTATCAGTGTTTTGCGATTTGATGGCGTAATATAAAAGCGGCGATTGGAATGAATTTTTGATTTGTCGTTTTTGTTTCATAATTTTGCAATCTTAGCTTGTGATTTTTTGAATTCCTGCTGTTTTTTTCAGCAGTTACGACAGCCTTTTCTTCCGGATAATGCCATTAATAAAGTGTTTCGAGCCAATGATGTAATCAATGGAGTGTGCAAAAAAATGATTGATGAGCGTGCTGATGATTTCAGTGCTGCTAGAAAAGCTCAGATTGAGCAGGTTATCGAAAATAATGCCATAAAAAAGTTTGCGCGCAGTCAGGTAACTTATATCAATTTGAGAAAAAATTTAAGGAATCATTGTTCCTTCACTGTTGAATATGATGCTATTAATGACGCCAATGCATATTTTTTGTGGGAAATTGTTATTGCAGTCGACAAATCACTCTTTATTTTTTTTATGTTTTTCATAATTTTATAAGGATTATAACGAAACATGTTAAGCTGTTTTTTGTTTAAGTTGAAGCCGAAACTGCCAGCGAATTCTGCTTCGATCTCTTGTAACAATTTTGGCAAGAAAGACCCGTTGATAAAAGGCAAAACTGATGAGGAAGATACAGTTTCGTTTCTTCTTTTAGTAGTATTAATTTCAAAATTTTGAAAAGATGTTTAAGTAATGTTCGATCTTTTATCACATCAATTTGAAAAAAAATCCCAAGTTCGGGATTTTCTGACATTTTTTGATAGCCGCTACTGAACGATCTAGAACTTTGTTTGTCAATATTGAATGAGTGTTTCGTATCACTTCAGTGCTTGGGATTAGTTCTATATAATAGTTTAGAAATAAATTTTTAGAAATAATAATCTTACAATTTAGAACCGGCGTTTTGTTCGTGACAAAAAAAACTTGTCGCCGGTTCATCGACCATCGAATCCTCCCACTCTGTTTGATTTTCTGCAGTCGAAAGTTCCTGTCTCTGGTAATTCTCTCGGACATCATGATTATCGTAATCTGGAGGTTAGTTGGTTTCTACATCGATGGTGCAATGCTTGCTCAATTATCATAAGCTTTGTTTACTTCTTTTCTTGTTTGTGTTCTATTAATGTGTTTCTGCAAAACTTCTTTTATTCTTTTCTATGCTTTTCTTTTAGAAACTTTTGATCTATGAACATATTTTTGCAGGACTTACTAGAATATTCGTATTTTCATAAGCAGTCAATGATTCTACGTTTTCGCTTTATGCTTTATCACAATAATTCTAATATTGTTTTATAATGGATCGTTTTAAATGCGTGTAATTATTGTCACGGGGATTCAGTTTCAGATGGAAAAAATTGAAGCAAATATGCAAAATGCTGAAATTCAAGGAATGGATCGATCGCGAAAAAGTAGAGTTAATGAGAAAGGTTATTTTATAGAATTTTTCCACATTTTAGCTTTCAGTTCCTGTCATGCTAATAAGTTGAATTTTGTAGGACTTCGTAGTCGGCAAAACCCTGATAACAGTGCTGGTTCACGTAAGATCGAAATTTTGAACTCAAATAGGTATCGAAAACAAGGTAATTGGCGATCGGAGCGCGAACAAAATCGTGCAACAACTGTGATGCGTAATGGATTTCGATCAGATGCAACGGATAATGAATTTCGATCGAATTGCGCGGACGAAAAGTCACTTTCAGCGACCAGCAAAGGTTACATAACTTGTCGCTATTTATAGAAATTAATTTTTATTTTTTCGATTACTCATTTTGATTGAGAAAAATCAAAATTTTATCATCCCATGATATTTTTTCCATTAATTTTTAAGGCAAACTAATCTCCTTATTTTTAAGGATAATTATTGTGTCAATTTTAAGACTGCAACTCATAGAATTTGCTTGAGCATTGAAGCTTAGATTAGATTGTACAAGCTGGAAAGATTGTAGTAGCCACTATAGATGATTTGATCTTTTTATCGTAGGCAATCAGTGCCTGATACTGATTCCTCACAAGAGTAAATTACTTGAATGATGACAAATGCGCTAATTCACTAACATCTGTTCGAAGCAAAATTTTCTGCTATTATCATATCGCAGGTCATTATCATTAATGAAATGTAGTTTATATTTGTATGTTTGGTTTGCAGAATTGTCGACATTGCACATTTCTCCGGCTAATAAACAATCAGCAGTTATTAGTAAGGATCATAATATTCCACGACAAACTGTATTTTTTGGGAATAAAAATCATGATCATCAGCAGAATACAGTTTATCGGCCAATGTACCATCAACAAGAACGGCAACAGCAACAACCTTTCGATAATGTAGGGACGAACGGAAGAATGCCTTCGACGTGGAAAATTGGCGACAAATGTCTTGCACCCTGGAGTGACGGCCAAGCAAGTGTTTTTTCTTTAATTTTGATGGTTGCGATACGTAAATTTTTGTATGCTGAGTACAAACTAAAATTTAAATTCATTACTAGCGGCCGGAAATGTTTTTGAAAGAATTGAATGGATTCCATAGGAGATAATCTTGAAAAATCAGAACTGAAGCCTTTCCTTCTTGTTGTCCATCTGTAAATTTGAAATGCAGTATAGAGATTGCGTTTTAATTTTATTAGAAACTTATATACTGGATGCTTCACCGGTCACTGCTGCGTAGGTAAATGGAATATGTACATGTTGTAACATTTTGAAATGCCTGATGATATATGACATCTAAATTTATCGATAATAATTTTTCGTTATAAAGTCGGTAAAAGGATTTGACGTAATTCAGAGTATTTGATATTAATTAAGTCTATTAAAAATATATTTCTAAAAATATTAGGAATATATTTTTAATTAATATTCGTTCCTTTTCATCGTTAAAAGCGTCCAGTTCCTGTTTTTGCAGTTTTATCCATCAACGTTGATATCATTGGGTCCGGCTGATATGTGCACTATTGAATATGATGAATACGGAAATAGAAGCAGTGTGCCTGTTGGAGTACTTCTTCCGTTTCAAACATTTTGAATTTCGCAAATAAGTGATAACTATCAATTAAATTTTGCCTCATAACTTATGCAATTTTCCTGTTTTGTCCCAAAGAACTAGAAGTTTATCTTAGATGCATATTTCGAATATGTACAGATCATCAAGTAATTAATTAACTCCTTGCAATTCGGAGAATTTTATATAAGGGAAATCCAAACAAAGGGTTTGTTAACATTTTTTTTTTTTTTTTGGTCGAAGGATATGGTTTTTTTCGCTAATTAACCAAATTTCAACCACCTTAAGGGTGAGCATGGGATGGATGTTGATGGAAAACGTTTTTGGAAGGCTGAGTCAATTAATACCGAATACTGTCAATGAATTAATTTGAAATTCACTTCGATTGATTGTGGGATATGTTTCTTTCACTAAATATTCTATGCAAGGAGAAGAAGTTCCTCATATATATATATATATATATCTCAATGTAGAATATGTTCATGTGAAAAATAAATTTTTTTTCATTAATTGTTTCAATGTAAAATGAAGGTTTTCCTTTTTTTTATATCTTAAATTTGCTCTCTTTTTTCAAAACTACAACTGGTGCGACTGAATATCAATTTGGGAAATAATATTTTTTATAGACATTCTTTCTGGAAGTTTTTTTAATCATGATAAACTAATATTTAGATAGGCTATCTTATATTTTAATTTCATCCATTTGTGTTCTTTTATTTGCTTTAATTTTGCATTTCCTCAAATATATGTATTTTTCGTCTTACATCCGATTCATCAAGAAACATTTCTTTTTATATGTTCCTGTTTCAATTTGTCTATTATTTAAATTAATTTTTTTTTTTTTTGAAGAAATCAATTCAAAGCTGTTGAAGCATATGATTTCACGGCATGCTAGTACAGCTGCACGCGTCATCAAAGGTACAATTCGTCAAGGCGTACAAGCAAAGGTTGCATTATTATTAACACCGGAGGCTGTGAAACGTGTGAAATATTTGCTTAGCAAACAACCGGGAATAGCAGCATTAAAAGTATGCTTTCGATTTGTCTCACTATTGAAAACTGATATTGGAAATTTTGTCAAATAGGAGGAAAAAAAATTTAGCAATATGAATGAACACTAAGACTCGAGTAGCTGGTTTAGCGTACGATTTACGTATTTGGTTATACCGTGAAAAATTCTGAAAAAAATCTGGTAATATATATGGAATCTTAGTGTTTTTTTTTTTTTTGGAAGAAGGGAGAGGATGAAAGATGAAAGAAATGTGAGGATGAAAAGCAAGCAATTCTGTTTATGTTGCCTGGAGCAAAACGATATATAGAAAAATTGTGCACACAATGCATTTTAATTTAATTTAACTTCAAAGATAGCTTTCTATGTAAACTTTTAATAGAAAACATGTAAATTATAAATGAAAATATTAGGTTTTTTTTTAGTTAAATGAACAGTTTTTTTTAATTCATTTATGGAAAAGTTGTACTTGTGCAGTACATAATTTGAAAAAAAAAATCAATGCTGTAAGAGGATAAGCAAAAAGAATTTGTGCAGATAAGCGTAAGGCAACGTGGTTGTAATGGATTGACGTATACACTGGATTATGCCGAGCATAAAGCAAAATTTGATGAAGAAGTTGTCCAGGTGAATATTAATGATTTTCTTGCATTTTTATTAAACTCATTTATTTAAAATGTGGTGAAGAGATTTTTGATTCCAATTAATTGATACTTAAGGTGAACTTGCCGGCAGATCTAACATTGATGTAGCTATATGACCCCATCAGATGGTGTTGTATTGAGTGAGGTGAGATACAACTTTCCATTGATTGGATGATGTAGCGTTTCTAGTTTAATTCTTTCGATCACGAAGGAAAATTGTGCACACAATGCATTTTAATTTAATTTAAATTCGAAGAAATTTTCTGTGTAATTTCTTAACAAAAAACATGTAAACTGTAAAAATAGGCAATATCTGAAGACACTAAGGTTTTTTTTTAATTAAATGGACAGTTTTATTAATTTATAAAAGTTGTACTTGTGCAGTACATATTTCTATTTATGAAATAATCGTGTACTTCTATTCGTGACCTCTTACTAAGTTAATTTTAAGGATGGGGCACGTTTATGGATTGATCCGAAAGCGCAGCTAACATTATTAGGTAGTGAAATGGATTATGTAGAAAATCGCCTATGCTCTGAATTCGTTTTCCGTAATCCGAACATCAAAAGTACATGTGGTTGCGGTGAAAGCTTCAGTATGTGATAATAATTTACGCGTATTTCGAGAGTTTGCTTATTTTTTTTCTTAGCAGTGATATAGTGTCATTTTGTTTATAGATGCTTGTATATTAGATAGATTAAATTTAATTCATTATTTTATTTTTAAGTATTATGGAAAATAAATTCTTTCAGTAATGCTTACGTTGCAAAAATTAATTTTTTGATGTAGAGAAAATCAAAAAATATTTATTTCTGTTCAAATACCTAACAAGAGATTACTTGTAATTTTCAATTTATGAATAGGTAACCTTATTCATTGTCCATCATTTAATTATCAATTTCTCTTTCTAGATATCATCATTTAATGATGTGAAGTTTTTGATAATGCCAAAATCATGCTGTGACTGTAACATAACAATTTCTGCTGTTGAAATTCTCTTCCACATTGAACTTTTGCGCAGAAATTATTTTAAACTTACCTTGAAATATATTTGACAATCAATTTTGCATTTATTATAAAATGATATCAATGCTATTGCCTGTGTTATGCATAACTGTGAGTGTATACATAACTGATAATTATTATCAGTCATAAATTAGTGTTAAGTCTGATTACATTAATTATTTTTGATTGCATTCTGCAATCATCAAACAAATAGCAATCAAGCGTATCGAGGATTACCAGTGCATTAAACTATAATCGTTCGATTCGCATAATTGGTATTCTGGTAATCCTTTGTATTCTGATAACTTCTGGTAAAAAGTATTCTGATAACTGGTAATCCTCAATGAACACCCCTCATGTGAGCTATCCATATGCCATCTGGAAATACAGGATCAATATATGATATACGGTAATGGAATAATAGATAATTTCAAATCATCAGACTAATTGGAGGAAAATTTTGTTTTTCTTTTTGTTATATTATATATATTTTCAGTTAATTCTAAATCAACATATAAACTGATATGGTAGTATTGCTATTTGAATTATAAATTTATGCGAAAAATATATGAAATTATACGGAAACAATGTATTTTTACTTGTTGATTGCCGTAAGGAATAATTCTCGTAAAACGGTTAGCTGGTGCTAAAGTTTCGTTCTGATAAAGTATGCATGGGAACGTTGAATTGCATTGTGAGTCCTGCACCGATCTCGAAGCATCATCGTAACACAAGTTGGTACTTGGTTGAAGGTTTGAATTTTGCTCCCTAATTGTGAGGTGGTGGCACATCGCGTTGTGTTGGTCGGGTGAAATTTTGGAGATTTCGCGGGGAAAGTCCGGTGATTTTTTTCGGGATGTTACATCTAACCTATATTTTGAGTAAAATTGCACTGGTTCTTTCATAGATAATTTTAGGGATATTTTACTGTGGGAGTTGTCGAGAATAACTTATGATTAAAGGGGTCAGAAATTATTCTGAAAATCAAAGGGATGAGATTGGCTATTCTAAGAGGTCTTATCGATTTATAAGATAAAGTGGTTTTTTTTTATAAAATTATCTGTTTGGGAGATTGACAAAGATTTTTCTTGACCACCTGTTTGTTTGACTTGGTTTTGACAAAATTTTGGTATTACAGCACAAAATATGTTATTCAGTACAAAAAAATAAGCGCATTTTTAGCATTGTTTCAGGTTTTATTTTGGGTGCCTGATAATTAGATGGTATTTTACTTGTGCTGTACTTTCAAAGTTTCGAAGAGGAATTAGCTGTAAAGTTTCTTTTTCTCTTTGTTTTACAGGTTGTGTAGTTATCAAGACTGCCAAGTAAAGAAAGTTAAAAATAATGCAAATCTTTGTAAGAGGCATCGATGAGGGAGTGCGATCAATATGTGTTTCGGAAACAAGTACAGTGGCTGAGCTTAAGGTTTGTTTCTTTTGAGTGTATTAAGAATTAGTTAGATATTTTATTATTTTCAGTGCTATTTTCATTTTATTATTTTTTCATCAATCAAAAATGTTTTTTTTGCTATTTGATTTGAAATAATTGTGGTCAGAAAGACTGCTATCACTTTTTTTTTGTAGTTCTCCCAAATGTTATTGATTAGCTATTTTAACTATTGGTTGATACTTTTTTTTTAAATGGGGTTACGGCTGACTAATTCAATATTTTTTTCAGTTTCAACACCTTCTCATTTCGTAGTTGAAATAACAGTTAAAATAATAGAAATGCTCTTGACTGTAATGGAGAATAGAAAAAACATTGAATTAATTGTTACCTCGATGAACTTCCTAATCAGCTCTGTTCATCGTCTGGACTCAACTAAGCAAATTAGCGGCAGAAATAATATCAGTTTATAGTAATTTTTTATTTTACAGGCATTATTAGGCGCAAATGGCGCGCTTCTGACGTGTGGTGCCACAATTTTGGACAATGACAAAGCAGTACTGACAAATTTTGGAATCTCTGACAGTGCAACGATTGATGTTTCATTTCGACTTCTTGGAGGTAAATCAGTCCTATGACTCTTATTAGAACGTTATCAGTATTGAGGACGATGATTTTCATGTTTTTTTTTTACCCTTATTCTCAACATGAGTTAGGTGTTCTGTCCATAGTAGTTCTTTTTCAGTTATCAAAATTGTTTGGAATCTCCTGTTTTCTTTTAGGCAAAGTTCATGGTTCGTTAGCTCGAGCAGGAAAAGTTCGAGCTCAAACCCCGAAGGTTGAGAAGCAGGAAAAGAAAAAGAAGAAGACTGGTAAGATTTTATTTCTAATTTTTGAATTTCGATTATGAAGTTTCATGTTTCTTTGATGAGTAATGCTTTACTATGTCTCGTTTAATAAATTCTGTTCCACTGTTTCTCATTTAATATTTTGAGGTCGAGCAGCTCGTCGTATCCAATATAACAGGCGGTTTGTGAATATAGCTGTTGGTGGAATAGGAAGAAAACGTGGGCCAAATTCAAATGCTGCATAAAAATTGGATTGTCCGATGACCATTACTAATATTTGAATACTTTACAAAGCTATGTTATCTAAAAAAATATGCATTACTCATATGAAATAAATCTGTTGATTTGGTTTCGCCTTCAAGCATATTAATCTTCTACAAATGAATGATACCTATATTTGTTGTTTCCGAAAAATACACTATTTGTCCACTTAAGGATTACAAAAGTTACATTGCTATCTGCAAGAGTCGAATAATAGTTGGGATGTAGCAGATGCTGCGTATTAACTGAAGTAATCTCTATTTCGGGAATTATCATTTATACTGGTAACCAGTGGCCTGGCCTTCACAGCTGATTTTAGGATATGTTGGCTTTGAATTCGGATTTCAGGCATTTTTGAAGTTCTATATATGGGAAGTGGGATTATAGCTAATTATTGTTAGAGGCTCTTGTTTTTAGGTAATTACTGAAACGATAAAAATAAGATTGTGTTTTATGGATCTTAAATAGCGTTAAATTTAGTAAATCATTTTTGGCGACTGTTAAAGTGTGATAAGTGTGTAAATTAAAGTGTGGTGAAATGTCGATGGAACTATTGAAGGAGGCTATCAAGCTTGTGGATGCAGGTTCGTTAATTTCAATTTTAATTTTTATTTCGAGAAGAAATACATGAAGCTAGATAGTTTAATGTTAAATATATTCTCGATATGGAATAATTTCATATGAGGCCATAGAGTTTCAAACAGCAATAATGATAAGTTTGGAGGTTTCACTGCGTTGGCGTTGACTTTCACTGCATCGTGCATTCTGCAAAAGTTCACAGTTTTCATATTTGGTTTGGCGACAATAAAACTTTCAGCCTTTTTTCTCTTCTATATCATTTTATGTGAAAGTATTCTAAACTATTTTTTCTTTTATCAATCCGTATTTTTACTTTTCAGAGTTTCTTCATTTTTAGATGATGGCGTGAGAAGTACAGCAAACATACGGAAATCACTAAAACCTTCAAGAATAGAAAGAGATCGTCAGCAGCTTGTTGCTGCAGCAACTACTTCAGAATACGATCCAGAATCAGATAATATCATCGTAAATTCGAGTGCGCAGAGACGGAATGTAATGAACCATAATAAGAAACTTGCTAAGGTAATATCAACAAGTAATAGAGCAGTGGGAAAATCTGTAAATTTTAATGATCTTGATATCGTTCACCTCTTCCAGAAAGCAGTATTCTCAAGTGTAAATTTATGACAGCATACTTTTTTTCACTTTTTTTTTTTTTTTTGCTGGATTTTTGAGGTTCGTTTGAGGTTTTAATAAAGAAATCCAAATAATCGTTAATTGTCATTGGCAGTGCGTACAATAGTATCTTCATGAGTTTTCTCTCTCATAGAGCTCTGTGCTGTGGTAGTAATATTAAACTGATTTGCAACTAGCGTGACTTTTTTCTGGAATTCAAATAACCATAGAGTATTAAACTCGCATTTAATTTAGAAAGAATTCCCTACAACTGGTAAACAAAAAACTTTTTATTTCATGGACCGTTTTTTTCATTGCACCTCATTGTTTTATTTTTAGTTGTATATTCAAATTTGCATTTTCTTTTTTAGAATATTTCATTGTTGGAGGAATGTCGCTTACAGCGTAAAGCGAATGTCTTAAAACGTAATATCAAATATATGATTTATGAAAAGAATTGTAAATTGGATCCTGATAAAACTGAACAGATGATAAATTTCATGAATGAGCGTAGTCGTTGTCGGAAAAAAATCCTTCATGCATTGCGTAAACAAAATAGTTTGTTTTTCTTTTATCAATTTTGTTTAATTATACAATTTTTTTTTTTCAGAAATTGAAATCTTCAAGTTATCTTCTATGCGCTGACTGTTAAATTTACGAATGTTGATGTAGACTTTATTATTAAGCATTCAAAACATTTTTTTTTTTAGCTTATCACAGTAAATGAAACTCTGAGTGAGAGTTATGTTAAAAAAGTTTTATTTTTACAGTCCATTTCTTTGTATATATTTGACTTTTAGATGGAGTGCGAGATTACCGGCGGAATTTTAGAAAATCGAAAAATAAATCGATATTTACGGATGAAGATTTCATGAAAATCGCAACTGGACCTGAACGAATAAAAGTAAATACTTTGATTAGAGTTTCTATGATGTTCCACTTTGTGTCTTTGTGAAGTATAGATTGCATCGAACACTTATCTGAATTAATTTACAAATAACAATAAAAATGAATTGCAGTTATTACGAGCAAAAAACACGAAAAGACGCAATCAGTTGGACAAGCAGAAGAGTGTTTGAGATGATATGATAGTGGTCACCATCGTCTGATTATAATCTTTTGTTTTTTCCTTTTTTTTTAAGCGTCAAATATATTGTTATATTTATGTCATATAAAATTGGCAAAAAAAGTGCTGTAATTTTTTCCACTTTGTTACAGGTTTAGATCTTTGATCTTATTATTAAAAAGTATCAAAGCATTTTGATTTGTTATGAAATTCTATTTTTTACCAATGAAATAAAATTTACTGTTCCCGTGAAATCTTTAAATTAATCAAAGATCTAAAGCATAAAGAAAGTTTTAAAATAATACAGAGTTCGCTGAAATCAATGGATAAGGGATCAGAGTATTTGATTGTTTGATAAGTATATAAATTAATGAATTGTTTTATAACAAAATATGCTAAACATTACAACTACAAGATCGAAAATTTATTCGCGACAAACCATATATTAGTCAACTTTAATCAATCAATTGCAGTTATCGAATCAAACATGCGCGGTCAATTAAAAAAATCAACTAACTTAATGAATAGTGTTTGAATTTAAAAATGGTAAGCGGGACTATGAGTTCGTTTTTCGATAAATTGAAATTTTAAATTTGAGAAGTGCTGTTTGCATCATACTGTTTGCAACATACAATTGTGTTTTTCATATAATTGTACATTTTTTTTGTCAACATTTCATATCAAAATTTGTATTAGTTTCTATACGGTCGGTAATTCCATTCCGAAGAACGGAAAATTAACAATGGATACCGAATATGAAGCATTGGGTGCAGCTGCGGCTGGTGCAGATTTGTTGCATCTTTTTTTTTCCACATTGTTTCAATTTATTTGCTTTCTAATTTCCAATAGTTTCAAAATTTGCCGGAAAAAAAAAGAGAAAACAAATCGAAGTTTTTCAACATATCAATTTTTTCTTCGCATTGTCTTTTCTGCAATACTTTGAACTAAATACCCGCTAATAAGAATGACTTAAAAGGATGATAATGACGATGATAAGGTAAAACTGAGCGTGTTTTAAGTAGATTTCAAGTAACGTGTTTTATTGAAATACGCCTTCTTATAGAAGAAGTGACTGTAAATGGTTGCAATTCATCTACTTTGACATTAATCGAATTAAAAAAAAAAAAAAAAAAAAAAAAAAAAAACCGATTGCAATACGATGGATTTTACCATAGTCTAGCGTATTCAACTGAAATTTATTTTCTGTTTTATTTTCCAAAATTTTACAATAAATATAAATTTTTTTCTAACAAATATGGTAGCAAAATCATTAACAAGCTAATGTTACTGTTGTTCTTCTTGTTGTTATTAATCGATAATTTCATTTTCTTTTTTATAAATTAAAATTTTTCACTTGCTTGTTACGATTACTTTTATCATTACTGTTGATGATACCACTTTGAAATCCGCTTTACTTTTATTTTTCTTTTTTGTAGTACAAACACCATCTGCAATGCTTAGTACTGAACAACAGGAAGCATCTAAAATTTCTTCTAAAAGAATAATGGCTAGCGAGCAAAAGGTAATTGTGACAATTTGTGACACCTTCCTATATATCTTCTATTATTAGCATAATAAAGGAAGAAGATATAATCCCTGATATCTATGCTAAAATCTTGATATCACTGTCCAAATTGATAACACTACTCACTGATATTTGCATTAAAATGATAACAGTAATTTTTTTTCGTTCTTTATTGCTTTTTCTAATGCTGAGTAAATTTTGCTTGATTAATTGCGGTCTTAAGTGCTCTTGCATTCCTGAATTTTTTTCAGTTATTCTTAGCACCAATTACTTTTTAATTAAATAAATTATTTTTTAATTCTACAGTTTTTCTACAATGTATGTATGATTGTTAATTCAAAAATTTGATAATTTTCTTTTTTTTTTAAAAAACTTTTTAAAATTCGATAATTTATTTTTTTTCATTGAGAGACATAGAATAGCAGATTAATGAAATATTTGAAGTTTGAAAAATTTAGTCTAAAAAAATATCAGAATTGATAATTTCAGGATAAAGCTGGCCATAACAAGGAAGAAAAAAGTATCACATTTAATGAAATAATTTTTGCACTTCTTTAATTTTTATATTATCTTAAAAATTGAAGAAGAAAACAGAAAATGAAGAAGAAAAATGGCAGGGAGAAAGAGAGAGAGAGAGAAAGAAATGATGAGAAAATTAATGAAAAAGAGTAATGAAATTTTTTAGGAAAAAAACGATACTGCAAAGCTTAAAAAAACAATATATTATAAATTTCTTAATATATTATAAAATTTCATATTTATTTATTCCTTTACTTTTAAGAAAATATATAATAAAAGAAGATTCGTTCATTTATGATTTGTTTGTTAAAAGAAAAAATTTGTCATCGACAGGTAAATAATGTGCAAGCTCAATGCTAATTTATACTAAATTGTTAAATGTTTAAATTTAGTTCAAAATAAATTCCTAAAATGACACTAATAAGAAGGAAGACTAAAATTGCACATCACTGCTTATATTTCATAACATTACATTATTTTATAATATTAATTCATTTTATAGCATTAGCTCATTTATTTCATTTCTTTTAAACGATTCTTTTTTTGATAAATTGAAACAAATATCATAATTTTCACCTATACAGTCATCCTTTAAACATTCTTTTGAAAAAGAAAGTTGAAAAATTATTTATTCCAATTATTTCAAACTCCTATTATTTTAATCCAAAATAAGTCTGTTATCCTGAGTTACCTAATAACTAATTTTAACAACTAAATTTCATTCCTGTAAAGTCCACACTATGTCACCAAATATTTGTTTTCAAATGAAATGGTTCATTCATGCTATCATCAACTGTTTGATATTGGTGGAATCAAATCCAATTTTTATCATTCCACGATATCATTTAATCTAATAAATTTGCATCAGTTTATTCTAATAATTAAGAATGATTTTTATTATCATCCATTTATTTCAATTATTACAATATCATTTAAACTAATCAGTACTGCATCATCATTATCTTATCATTATCAACATGCCTACATATAAATAATCCAGATAAGGATGATTG
Organism: Mansonella perstans; assembly: GCA_037074765.1. Classification (NCBI taxonomy): domain Eukaryota; kingdom Metazoa; phylum Nematoda; class Chromadorea; order Rhabditida; family Onchocercidae; genus Mansonella; species Mansonella perstans. The sequence continues at coordinate 12,856 of JBAMDO010000231.1, read as the reverse complement.
TCCTAAGATCTATTAATTATTGTTTGTCATTTTCCACCATGATATATATATAATTCTAATGCTGGTTAAATATTTAAAACATGACCCAAATTCAATTATTTTAATTTTTTTCCTTCAAAAAAAAATCGAATTGAATCGAAATTTTTCTTTCGGTAGAAGAAGATGAAGAAATAGAACGACATATCGGTAGTATTGGTTGCTTGTTGGCTGGCCTTACTCTAGTTATCATGTTATTCTTTGGTATCATATTGGTTATATTCTTGATTCTTTTATTATACACAAAATGTTTCGGTTCACCAGAATGTAAATGGCTCAAAGTTTTCAAATTATTTTGAAAAAATTATCAATTATTAATATAAAACATTTCCAGTGTTATGATGTTTGATATATTTTGCATGATGCATAATTTCAAAATAAGTTGTTAAATAAATTTTTAAAAAGAAAAGCATAACACTTACTAATTTTAAAAACCTAAAAAAAAATTTTAAACTCGGAAAAATTGAAGATTAATAAATTCATAAATGACTTACAATTGGTTTAGTTTCGTTAAATTGAATGTTCAATCATTATTAATGCAGTTTATTAATTTTATTCAAAATGCAAATCAACTGCATCCATTTGGAGCGAATTCCTTTTTCTTCTTCCCCTTATTCTATTCAGGCTATTTTAAATTATTTATTCTGTTAATTTAATCAGAAATTTATTATGAATGTTATCACACAGTTACGATGACAACAATAGATAGCTGTCTAGTTTAAAAAATTTGAAAACAATGATAATTTGCACAAGCACAAGATAAAGATTAAAGAGTATTTTATGAGCATTAGTTTTGAGTTTTCTTGAATTTTCTATTTTTTATTGATGTGAATTAATCTGTTATTTCCCTGATATTTTCAACTTATCGATAGGACGAAGAAACGTTATATCTACCACAATAATCGTTTATCAACCTTAGATAATTTCAAATATTGATGTAAAAGCAGTAAATATGTAATGCTAGTTTAATACTAAAAATGTTAGATGTAAAATATTCAAATTAAAATTGCTATTTAAATAAATGTCAAAAATGAACACTTCTGAATAATAATTATTGCTGAAATCATTGTTGAAAAATTTTACAAATTTACTACAAAAATACACCAAATCAACAAATTAAAATAAAAAATGAAAAAAAAAAATGTCAAAACATAAAACTTTGATTTTTTACACAATGACAATAACTATACAAAATCTTATGTAAAATTAGATAGCTAATACTATTATAGCTACTAATTATTGCATCATTGTTGTTATTGTATAATAACAATAACATCAATGATCTAAAGTAAGAAAACATAGTGAATTTTAATTGAAGGAATCCAAATTTTCGTTCTTGCTGGCTCCACTCTTACTATACTGTTATTCATATGAACCAATCCTTCACAAAAAATGGGGCGGGACTATCAATGGCGGATTTTATTCAAATTTAATGAACAAACAAAAATTTCACTGAAATAATTTCACAAACAAACTATACATTACATGTAAAAACAATCGTTTTGACCTAATTTCATCAAGAGCTGTTCGATTATATCAGTCAACGTACAACGATATTTCCTATGCCTATATGGAGAAATAAGTGTTTAAAAATAAGTTATAGCACATGATGATCGAAGAAATGAGCTAAAGCAAGTTTTTATAAAGTAAACAAATTTGCAAAATATTCCAATAACAAAATTGTTACGAATCAAAGTGCCGCAATTTTCTCATAAGGTAGTAGTTGACAATAATAATCCTCTGGTTCGGCAATTTTTTGCAACAAGCATGCTTGCTTTAATTTTGGATTTTGTACAGTATTCTTAAAATACGTACATGGCTTATTACCATAACCGGGAACCAGTAAATCAAAAAATGCTGCACCATCTTCAAGTGGTGCCAAAGAATGAATGTTACCAAATTTAGGACCCAAATATACGCAATCATCATTATGCCAGCGATTACTGATACCTTCAAATCTGTAAAATTTACACACTTATATAATGCCATTTAAAAAAAAAAAAAAAAAAAAAAAAAAAAAAACACTAAGCTTTAAGTAATACTAAGCAAAAAAAAAGAAGAAAAAAGTAAGGAGAAAAATTTTTTTGGTTCAAATTAGCACTGAGTATTTTATCGTATAAAAACTACAGCAGTTAATTAATTTTTTAGTATTGAAAAAGAAGATTCAATAGAACGAACATGTATAATCGAAACAGCTAAAAGTAGTGAAGAAATCGATAATTAACTAATAATTTCATAAATAGTATGAAAAATGATTCAACTAGCAACGTTAGCCTCTCAATGCAAAATGAATGTGTAAATTAGATTATCAAGAAAAGACAATGTACGTAATATTCATGCAGTTATAAAGTATTCGCTAATAACAGGAAAAAAAAAGAATCAGTTTTTAAAATTGCAAAAATGAAAAAAATTAGATCATACCTAGCAATAACAACGTTTGGAGATAGTTTATTTGATTTTGTTCCATTCAATGTTTCTAGTTCCTCATGCGAAAGTTTGGTATACGAATTAATTGCTAGAGCACCACGAAGTACCTTTACAAATCCGTACATATCCGGATGATCGTGTAATGGAAACAGAAAATCACAATTTTTGAAGCCAAACAAGCATGCATGAATATGTTCGGATTCATAAATATCGATATAATACATTGGAGCAGTCATCGATTGAAGATCTATAATGTATCAAATAGCATTATGTGAAATGATATGATTGCACTTGGTAAAAGAAAAACTCTGAAGAAAAGGCATCTTCACAAATCTGTACATCCACAGATCGTCGTATAATGGGAACAGAAAATTCGGCAATAATTATCGATATTATTTCACGATATCTCATTTTCGCACCATTCATTTCGAATTCTTTTTCACTAATGATCTTGTGAATACAAGTCGAATTTGTACAGACGTGATATAATATTATCTATCAAACACTTCGCCTAGGCATTCATTAATTAGCTTCCAGTTCTTAACAGACTAAAATACCGCAAAAATGTATTCTAAATTTGACGAAAGTTGTAGCAAATTTTTTTCAATATAAGCTCAAATTATTTGTCCAGTTCCATTTCAATACTATATTGAAGTTAAGGATTTCATGGCAAAATGTTTTATTTTTTGAAAATAATTTTAGTGTTAAATCAAGAATCTGAAAGATATATATGTGTTGTGTGCAAGAAAACAATGTTTATAAAAACAAACCAAAACGATCTGGAAGAACAGCACCAAGTAAATCCAGAGTAAGATTGGATACAAGTCGACGAGTACGCTCAGCTAACATTTCCGCTTCCACTGTGTTAGCATCATTATTATCTTCTATAGTGTTTGATAATTTCAACTGCGACAGTTTCTCGGATATTGCCGACACTTCACGTAGAAACGAACGTAGTCCTTGCCGTGACATGATTTTTGAAATAATCATAGGATGCTGTTATACTTTCAACGCTCTTGAAAAAAAGAAAAATTAACAAAAAAAAAATTTGAAATCAATCTGAAATTGAATAACTCAGAAAATAGTAGTATCTGATGTCAAAAAAGAGTAACAATTAAAACATCAACAATTATGGCTTAAATAGTAATTAGGAACTAGCAATTATCAAAAATTACTACTAGTAACTGACATTAATTTTTTTTTAATCATTAAATTCAAATGTTATATTTATGCATGCAATTCATTTTCCTTTATAATAAAAATGAAATTAACGCTGTGAAATATATTCAACATATGCTAAGTAAATAAATGAGAGAAAAAAAAAAAACAAAAAATGAGATTTTAAAGTAAAACTTAATTATGCTTTCTTAAAAAGTAAAAAATAAAAAAAAAGAGGGAAAGTTTTTCTTTTCAAAAGTGCTGAAAACATTTTTCATCAATAAATGTGAAAATAGAACACAAATCAAAGGAAGTAAGGATGAAAGAATGTAATGCACAAATATGCAATATATACAGATGATTAATACAAATGGGACAGAATTTTGTTATCTTGTTAAATTATCTTAAATTTTATTAAATTTTTCTATTATTGTTAAATTATCACTAAAATGCAAGTCGATATGATTATACGGCAAGAGAAGATGTAAAAGCAATCGAATGAAAAACAAAAAAAAATTTTTAACTGTTACTTTTTTTTTTATGTAGCAAATTATTTGGCTGTATTTTTTTGACCAAAATTATTGCAAAATAGACATTCTTTATATAATTTCTTTCCCATAATTATCTTCCCAAATTTATCTTTCCATAATTATCTTTCCCAATTTCGTTTTTTAAAATTTTTCTTCAATTGAAAGTTAATTACATAATTAAATAATTTGAGTAAAAATACATAAAATAAATATGCAATTAAGCAAATAATTGAGAGAATACAAAGATAAGTAAATGAGTAAAATTTGAAAAAAAAAAAAAAGAAATTATGTAAAGAATTAAAATTTACCATATGTAAGCAAAAATAAACGAATAAACAGTAGACATGAGCAAATATGTAGGTAAATAAAACTTTGCACAAAATTAATTAAAAACTAACTACAGGAATACAATTAATTACTGCAAATACAGATATAATTAATTACTAAAATTATCAATGCTATAATTGTATTTGCTAACTTTAAACAACAAATATTTTTTATTGGCTAAACTATTCCAGAAGAATAGGTTAAAATTTGTGTTTCAATGCAAAAATTCTATTGCAGTTATTTAATTATCATTTATCATTAATGAGTATTTGTATAAATATGTAAAGTATATGAAAGCATATAAATTTTTACACGTTTTTTATGCACATAAGTAACGTATAAAATGAATGAATGCATAAGAAGGCAAACAAATAAGACAGATAAAATAATAAATTATTGAATGAATAAATTGTGTAAATAAGTAAGTAAATAAAGTAAATAAATAAATAAACAACAATATAATTGTGTTGATGTGTAAGTAAATGAATAAATAAACAATCAATTAAATTAGCAAATAAGTCAAAAAAAAAAAAAAACAAAAAAATTGAAACGAAATTCCTGCCATTTCAGCGGGGACATTTTTGCTCAATTTCAGAAATTTTTGGTAAAATTGCTTATCTAAAGTTAGCTTTTTGACGATGGATCAGCTGGTCTTAGTTCACTTTGATAATCTTGGCGCAGATATTTTTTTATTGGTGGTGTAGTGAATGTTTTAATTTTAAGAAGTAGTTCGGGATGACCTTTGAACTTTACATTTTTTTTCTGTCTATTTCTTTCATCAAAATGTTAGATAATTAGACATTGTTACTTTTGTGATATGATAAATCTTTCAGTATCTCAATGTTTTTAATTCCATTTAAATGATTTTTTTTTTCTATAAATAATCTTATTTGCAAAAATAAGATTATTTTAAATTTGTCTTGTTTTTCCATTTTTTTAAAATTCATAATCTCATTTCCTTCTTTCTAAATTATTATGTTGTTATAGTGATTCGAATTTTTTCATGATTTAAATTTATTTCCGTTTTATAAAGCAATTTCTTTTTTCCCTACTCTTCTTCTCTTTCTCTAACCGTTGTGCCGTATTTATTTTTTTGTTGAATGTGAGCACAAAATAGAAATGAGATTGTTATTTGGAATAACATTTTAATTTGAATAGAATTTTGTGATCTTTGATTTCTAAAAAAAAAAAAAAAAAAAAAAAAAAACAACAATAAATGATAGAAAAGTGAATGAACTTTAGGAATGAATATATATAGGCATCGAGAAATTTCGAAAATTAATATGGTTTGAAAATGAAAAAAAGGAAAAAAAACTCTAAATGACCAATTGCAGTTGCAAATTAATGAATGCTTAGATGAATAAAAAGAGATGAAGGATGTATTTCTTTTTTATAACTAACACATTAAAAGTTTTGAAGTTTATTTTGAAATTAGAATTTATTATTTCCGAATATCAATGATCATGTTATAAATAAAAAAGCTAAAGTAGCCACTGGTCAAGGAAAGTTGCAAGCTACTGTTATTCAAAATCTACAATATCTTTTTAAAGTGAATTAGCGTAATTTATTAGAATGATGGTATAGCGTGTAAATTCACTAAAATGGTATCTGATAAAGTTAGCTAGATGATATACAAAATTTAACATACGTGTAGTAGACTATATAAAATCCGAAAGATAGTAAAGTATCAGGCTGATATTCGCGTGACTGAAACGTTGTTGCAGATTGTTATGTAGTAATTCTCTTAAAAATATTCTAAATAAAGAATGAAATGAAATGAAATTATTTCAGATGCTACAAATAAATGAAATTGCCATGGAAATAAATGATATTAGCAATAATAAAGAGTAGGTTACCCTACTTAGATCGAAATAATAATGGGAATAGCGATTTATTTGGTACGATATGTCACATATCGTAGGATCGGCTGTTTAGTATTGTTCTTGTTTTTCTGTAATCTTATCTTCATTGCACGATTTGTCGATTGGCAATTACCGATACAGCTAACTAATCTACAGGTATACTAATCTACAACATTTTTTAAATTATCTTTTTTTTTTTTTTTTTTGTAACGAAACACTTGAATTTTCGAGGTATAATTTTGAAGTCGAAATTAGACTTATTTTTATTCCTTTTTTTGAATCTTGAAATTAATTTTACATTAAGACTTCAAATTTCTTGCAAGTTTTGTAAGTTTGAAATGAAATTGCTTAAATTTAATTTTAAAACTCAGAATTATCCGGGATTACATTTCAATTTAGATACTAAATTCGAAGCTGTAAAATTCTTAAATATAGATAAAATTATATGTGATTAATGGATGGTATATCATTAATACCAGATTATTATGATATTTTTAAGTCATTTATGTTTTATAATTTAAAAACATGCTATGAAGGTAACAAACTATACAACTGTTACTTGCAATGAATTATTAAATAAATAGGTTATTTGACAGTTAGTAACAAAATCATTTCAAGGATGTGTTTACTTTTAATTTTTTTGATTCATTTGTCAATCTTAATTTTTATTAAAATTGTTAAAAACATGAAATGTTAACGAGTCAAAGGATAAATAACCAGATTTGAGATGGAATTACCATTATTTAATTGTACGACTGTGTTAGTTTTGAAGTTTTATGAACGATAGACTAAAATTAAATTTAATAAAAGTTATATAATTTAAAAATATGAGTGTTACCATTTTCAGAAATTTTTCGAACGAATATTTATGTTTAAATTAAGTAAGTTTCATTAGTTTCATTTAAGTTTCATTTGAGGACACTACTTGGATAGATAATGAAGGAATAAATCAATCGCAAATTATTGTCAGCAGATTTCCATCATGTGAACTTCTTTCCGGATCATTGACAGTAAGTGCTTTGTCAAGAATGAAAACGGAGGAGTGTCGTGCAAAAGCTCGTGATATCGTTTGTAGTATTGATCAATTGATACCTGATTCACTTCCGAATAAGTGCCCGAAATATGGTTAGATTACAGTTTGTACAATTTATTTGGAATGAATTGAGCAAAATAAATGAAACTTTCAAATGTTAGCAATATTTAAAGAGATAAAAGTTACTCGGCCTATATATTTAATGAGTTATATTAGTTTCGACATGTTTACAAATATCATAAGAAGTTTGAGGAAATTCGTTTGTACAAGAAATATACATTATCCGGAAAACGGAATATGTGGTATTTTATTATCAAAAAGTTGGACTGTCAATTACTTTTTTTTGAATTATCGGAAATACATTTCTGTTTGTTCGATATTCTTCAAAATGCTCAAATTTGTCAAAATATTTTATCATTTAGATGATGAGTTACGTGGTCGTTACGTGGGTTGTTTTAAAGATTCACTAAATTCACGCCTTCTGAATGGACATCTTTACAAGTTTAAGAATAATTCACCATCATATTGTGTAAATATGTGCCTTCGAGCAGGTTACAGTTTCGCAGGTTAGTATTTGGTTTTATTTCGTTTAAATGAATTTTTTCTTTTCACTTTATACCATTCATTTTCTAATTTTTGGAATTCATCCATTTACACACTTTTCTTAAATGAATTAGAATTCATATGTGAAATTAGATGGAGATTATCTTGTTGTTCAGCTATTGAATATCATAACGAATGTTTCTGTGGTGACACTTTGACCAATGTGGTCTCACTTCCGGATGTATCATGCGAACAGTATCACTGTGATGATGACAATTTGTTTTGTGGTGGTTATAATGCTGCTGCTGTTTATCGTACCGGTGTAATTGGTAGGAATTGAAGATTTCAATAATTTTTATAAAAAATTAAAATTTTTATTTCTTATTTAAAAGCAATGATTTACGATGATTTTAAAAAAATTTTTCTTTTAATATGTTAGTTTCATATGTAGAAAGAATAATGGAGCAAGAGGGAAAATTAAAATTAAAATTAACCACAGAAAAACAAATAACATGAAGTGTAATTAAGAATAAAAATAAGCTTTAAGAAGCAAATTGGGATTAAAAAACATTCCAATGTGAATGATATTTTAGCAATAATATTAGGAATTAACAATTTTAAGGACCAAGGCAAAAGAATAAGATTAAAGTAATCTAGAGTAATGGATGGCAATAAAATAGTCTTGAGTAATGGATAGCAATAAAGTAATCTTGAGTAATGGATGGCAATGTGATGTGAGAAAATAATGTGGCAATAGAAATTCATGCTAAGGTAGAATAATTAAATTAGTAGTGATATGCATAAAAGTAAAAAAAAATTTGCGATTTTCGCATGTGCAACACACACACAACATATATATATATATATATGAATAGTCGATTTGAATAATTATGACTGAGTAATGTTGCAATTTTAGCCGTTAATGGCGAATCTACAGAAATTTCTTTTTTTTTTCGTTTTAGAGAAGCCTCTTATGGTGATTAATTACACTGAACCAGATGATAGTGTGCCAAATGTGAAGCTTTTATTCCTTTTACAGCTGAATGGACGAAACACTAGGCAGGTAAGCAGAGAGAAACTTCAAATTGGTTAGCTATGTAGTAAAAGAAATAAGTAATTTTAAACGTGAGAAGTTTCTGAAGAATCTGTATTGGTAATAATTGATCGCAACTGATGACAATCGCAGAGATATTTTGAGGTTAATGCTGCATATATTTGTATTTGCAGGAATTCCCTTTCAATTCTTAAAGAGATATTTTTATTAATTAACACATTTATTAATTGATACTTTTTCAGGTGAACCGTCTTTTTCGGATTATTTATTCACCAAAACATTATTATATAATACATGTTGACAGTCGACAGCAATACATGTTTCAGGGTATTTTTTTAGAAATCTTTTTCTTAGAGATTGTTACTGATTATTTTTAATACTTATCTTTTTTCTTTTTGCAACTTTAAACATTTCTTCACTTTTCATCAATTTCATTGTCTCCAGTGTTACATTCTAGGAATTTTTTATTTTTGCCTGTTGTAGGTGCTATTTTAGAGCATCATTAGTAAGAATTTGTGCAAACATATTAGTAAGAATTGGTGTCAAATATATTATCTAAGTGCTTGAAAAATGTCGTAAATTTAAATTAGAATATTGGACATCTTTTGAATTCTTTTACATTATCATCTTTCTTTTCCGACAGAAATGAAGAAACTTGTTGCCACTGTTCGCAAGGCAGGTTACGAGAATGTTTATTTGATGGAAAAACGTTATGCAACGATTTGGGCAGGTGCTACATTATTAACTATGATTTTGGATGTGCTGAAAACAGCTTTGTATTCTCTGAATTGGAACGAGTGGGATTTCATGTTGAATTTAAGTGAAAGCAATTTTCCAATCCTTTCAATGGTTGAGCTAGAATTTCATCTTGCAAGGTATGTTAAAAATTTCAGTTTCTTGACTAAATGAGATGAAAAGTAATTCTTCTTTCTCATCAGTTTGCTTGAAGTTGGAATTAATTTATAGAAATAAGGGGCGAATTTTCCTGAGTAATCACGGTTATGATACTGCACGATTTATTCAAAAACAAGGACTGGAGTATGTATTTATGCAATGTGAAAATCGGATGTGGCTCCTGATGAAACGGTTAATCGTTTATTTTAGCTATTTATAGATTAAAATTATGAAATTTAAAATATTTGATAATTGTAAATATGAATCTTATTACATGAACTAAGTAACACATATTTCTGGTAATTATAAATGAATAAAGACGAATGAATCGTATGAAAATGTGGAGGCGAAAGTCATTGACAAATTTTTGCAGGACAAAGTTTCCAAATTCGATTCGCTTCGATGGCGGTTCTGATTGGATTGTTGTCAGCCGTGATTTTGTTGAATATGCCTTATCCAATGAGGAATTACCCTTAAATTTGCGGAAATTTTTTGCTAATGTTCTGCTACCAGTTGAAACTTTCTTTCATACTGTAGGTGAATATTTTTTTATTGCTTCCAAATAATAATGTTTATCAACAAGAAAAAAATTGAGAAATTAACTTCTTTGGGGTCAATTTTTCACAGCTAACAAGGATTGACTTTTAAAAAAGCTATTTCTGTAATATTTAAAAATAACTTCCTTAGATTTGCCACTTTTATTCTTTTATTAATTTTCAATTTGTTTGTTTTTGGAGCATAATTGTGAGAAAGAATTTGCAATTTCAACGACTGAAATGCGATTAGAAGGAAGTAAATTTATCTGATAGTTTGAATCTCTTGAGTATATGAACAAACAATTCAGTTGATTATAGCTGGCGGCTAATTCGAAATTTTGTGTGCAAGTGGTGAAAGGAAATTTGCATCTGACGAATTGGAAACGTCAACAGGGTTGTCGGTGTGCAGCATTAAAAAAGATTGTCGATTGGTGTGGTTGTTCACCTCTTGTTTTTCGGTCTTCTGATATTTCAAAATTTTCCGTTGAGGTTTTGCTTCTGCATTAATTAATTTTATGATTTTGACAGATGTAAGTAATTTTAAGAGAAATGCCAAAATCAAAGTTTTTTAAAACGCAAATTGTTTGCAGGCTATCAGAAAGAGAGTGGCATTTTTTGGTCGCAAATTTGATCCAATGATAAGTCAGCGAGCTATTGCAACTGCTGAAGCGCAAGCATTACGATTTACTGATATTGTCAGTGATAGCAGTCATCCATCATTTAATAAATCATGGATAAATGTTTATTTATCGCCATTCGATCAATCAGGTTTAAACTATTTGTAATCTTTTCTTTTTTCCACAAAAGTAATTTGCTAAATATGGTAGCTTTAATGGTTTCTTCATAGTGAGATTGATGATAATATTTTGAATTTTTCTTACCGTTTCATCGCAGACTGTAATGCTATTTATTAGTCTGATACCATCCATATGATTGAGTGCTCATATTGTTTTTTTCTCAACTTTTTCCTTGAATTTATCTTTTGAATTCCTTCTTTTTTACAAGAATATTTACCGTGCGATCAATGATAGATAAAGGATTCCTCCATAATAACCCTGTAGCCAATGTAGGATAGTAAGTACAGTAATACAGTCGATTTCATGAAATATTCCGTAAGATTTTGTATCGCAGTGTGATTGAGTAATTTTCAGTTTCAAATTTTAAATTTCTTGTTTCAAAATAATTTTCAGTTTCAAAATAAATTTTTTTTTGGTTATTAACCATGTAATTAATAGATGCTATTATTTTATCATTATTTAAATTTTCAAAATCTTTTGATTAGATAACTAAATCAATAGTTGATGACAATTTTAGTTTCTAAACTTTTTCACGTTATATTTGTCATGCGATGGTAGAAATTTGATAGCTCAAAAGTTTCTTTTTTAGTTTTTTGTGCTTAAAATAATGAATACATCTTCAAACATTTCATTTCAAAACAGTTGGATTAGTTGAATGAAATTAAAAATTAAATTTTCTAGTATTACTGGAAAGTTTTGCTGGTGCATTATTGCCTTATGAAAAGAACCGAAATTGTGTATATGGAAACCTTTTATCGATTATTGCTTATAAAGAAAACGATGAAGCAAAGATTCAAAACATCTATAGATCGTCTTACATATGTAATAATAACGAAGTGAAATTTCAAGTGCTAATAGAATCAATCAATCCAATAAAATTTTTGGATGCCACTGTGGATGGTTACAAATTGGAAAATTTTGAAATTGGTTCTGATTTTGATTTTAAAGAAGAAATTTTCCGGAAATATCATAATGTTTTATCAGAGGTTTTTTTTTTTTTTTTTTTTTTTTTTGTTTTATTTTATACAAAAATGAAAAATTTTATTAGTTTTTGGTTATTAACCATATAATTAATAGATGCTATTATTTTATCACTACTTCTTTATTACTATTATATCTTTGTAGTCAACATATAATTATTTCATTTCATTAATATTCTTACATTTACTGTATGATTAAAATGCGATCTTTGAGTTATATTAGTAAAGTGATTCATCATGAAAAATAACATCGAAAATTGTTTAAAGTTATTTTTTTAAACCTGTTAGTGAAATTGGATTTCCCTTGTATTTAGTTCCGTTCATAAGAGTAATTGTTATTTGTACTTTTGTTATTAATAATTTGTTTAATAATTCAGGAAGATACAGTATATGCAAAATTGCAATGGATAAGGATCGAATCATCATCAACATCTGTTCATCAAAATTTCACTAGTCCTGAAGTGATTGTGCAATGGAAAAATGCATCAGATTTTGTTGTTAAACGTACAAAAGTTAATTCATATGATTCCATGTATGGTAGCCAGTATACGGAATTATTCCCAAATGAAACAATGCCCGGTGAATGGACTGTTGAAATTGTTGTTCCTACGGAAGCTAATATTAATACTACTATTGGTTCTGTAAAATTTATAATATTTTCAGCAACTGATAGAAATAT